>NIZV01000172.1:0-89615 GCA_003947045.1 Fusarium ambrosium
CAAAACGGAGCCTCGTCGAGACAGCCGCCCTCATTTATGGCTGATAAGAGGAGAGTTTCTCAGCCCTAGATGCTCCATACAAGCTAATTATTTCTAGGTCACTTCCCTCCCTCTGTATGGAAAATGCAAGAAGAACTAAACCGAGTGTGGACTTGGTGGACGCGCGTTCAAAGACTACAGGGATATGACAGGGGATGGAAGATCACACACTCACTTGAAACGATGCATTACACTCTATAGAAACATAGCCACACTCTCTCAAGATAAAAGTGCGCACTTGACGTCAAAGCTCCTCACCTTGCAACTCCTCGTGTTTTTAGTAAAAATATTTTATACGAAAACTACCACTTGTGGATAACCTCACCCTTTATCATTCTGACTAAGCTTATTAAGAAACATATAACCAAGGTGGGGTTCATTAATGTGAGACCTAGATGAAGACGGCACTGCCTCGGCATTGTCTGATAGACCAAGGTGGGGGATGCGTAATTTGCACTCGTCTCGAGTGACATCATTGAAGGAACATCGTTATCAGACTCTAGGTATCATCTTATTGTTCTAGTCTTCATGAAGCAATGCCACGCTATGAATAATACAGCTAAAAGACATAAGAAAAAAATGTACATGCACTTTATAATGTGCCTCTACCATCTCTAAATACCTCATCGTACCAGGGAGCCTTGGCTTCCACTGTGGCGTTGCTGTTGCTGCACACCGTGTCCCAGTCGGTCGGCCGCAACTCCCAACTCTTCGTCTCCTTGTTCTTTCCAAATAGCAGTGAAGCCTTGAACTCGCCCTCACCGCGGTACGGCTTGATCTCAAGGCTTCCATTCCTCGCGTCGAGGGTAGTCAATGCTGCCGTGCTGTTGGCCTGCATCTGCACCTCAAGTAGATTCCGTAGATAGGGAAAGAACCACGTCTTATCCCACCAAGTCGACCTCCTACTCTTGAGACCATTCCTCCAAGCATTGTGATGTATAGCCACAGGAATCGCCGTCGTCCAAAAGTCAACGTATAGAGGTACCTCACCCCATGTGAGGTCCTTGTCTGAAGCTTCGTCCAACTTGGAGAGCGGGTTGTCGGCCTCGTATATATCGGCGGGGACGCCCCGTATCCGTGGTGGTGAGACACCCGCCTCGCCCGACTGCTTCTCCATCGCAGCGGGATCATCGACGGTGACAAAGTAGCCGCCATCTTCGGAGTAGCATGTGGGATAGAAGAGTTCTTGTGTGTAATCGAGACCGAGGTGGTATTCGAATTCGTCGCGTGACCACTCAGCAGTAGCCTTGCCCCCATTGTCGTCAGCGAAATCGTCAAGGTGGACATGTCGACGCCACAATTCCTGCTCTCCAAAAACCTCTGCGAAAATACCCTGATCACCAGCGAGGTCCTCATTGGACTCAATCTCAAGAAGATCTCTGTCCATTCTGTCCTTGACGCGTTTAAAGTACCGTCGCATATCGCCAGCGGGACCCATGAAGCTACCGCTGTTGACATACTTGGGGCGCATAAACTTCCATCGACCAATCTTGTAGTCTGTCAAGAAGCCAAAGACATCGGGCGGGAGGGTACTCTCGGGTACATCGTGGCAGTAGAGGTTGGAGATCTTGTCGCGCGGGGCAATACAGCCTTTCTGGGCAGAGATGACGATGGTCTGCTCCATTAACCCTTCTTCAAAGCCATATTCTTCTGCCAGTCGATTGTTGGCTCGTTGGTTGCTGCTAAAGTATCGGTGGAGGAGGACACTGGGGGGCAGCTGCATCCAAATGTCATGGGCATCCAGCATGAGCACCAAATCATCGTCGCCGAGCTTGTCCTCGTCGGGCGCATCTGAACTCGTCGCCCACTCTAGGTAGTTGAGAGTACCAGTGATCTTTCCCAGCTGCGACGGACCAATACCCTCTTCATCAGTGTGAAAGTCTTTCTTCCAGTTGACGATAACGGGCGCTGGATACCCCAAGGCGACGATGCTGCTGATGACTTTGCAGAGATCATGGCTGGGTCCATCGACGGGGAGTACAATGACAAAATTTCGGTGTCCGGCAGATATTGAACTCGGAGAAAGGGAGGAATCGAATTGTATCGGTGATTGGGGATGCCAAACGGTGTCATTAAGCATCTGTTTTTGGTCAGCTATGACGACTTGATGCGGGCGTGGAAGGGAGGGATGGGTAACACATACTAGGTAACATAAAGTTAAAGTGACAGACAAAAGAGTAAACAAAAGCAGACACCCCCTTCTTGCCAATCTCACTTTTGAACCTCCATTGAAGCGGTATAATCTATACCGAGGTAGCAGCACCTTGGACGTAGTCGCCACGCCTGGGAGGGCAATGTGTGAAGACATGTGCTCATGGGAGAGCCCGAGGGGGCAGTCGAGGGATGAGGCAACAGATGGAGGGAGGGTTTTTTCGCATGACAAAAGGGGGGAATCAGAAAAAAAGTGAATGAACCAGATAAAGGGAGAGAGAATGAATGGTGGCGCTCGGGTAAGAAATACAATATAAAACAAGGCTTTCGTTTTTTGTCTTGTGTGCTGCACAAACAAAGCAAGTCCCCCCATCTTCGAGGTTCGATTGCACTTGATATTTGTACAATTTTTTTTACTTGTACTTCCACTGCATCAGGCTCTCGCGCTCCATCCCTGAACAGTACAATCTCGACGACGAAAAAAACCCTCGTCAAACGCCAGGTACGCCCCCCTCGCGGCGCTTGACGTTTCTGCCTGTGATGATCATTCTCTTGCGCCTCCCAAGAGCTTCCTCCGTCAAGCGAAGGGGGGCGTGTGAATAGACTCTTGCCGCTAGCCTCTACTAATTCGAGACAGATCATCTCATGCTCGGGCCATCTGAGTGGTCGCAAGCCACCTAAGGCTGTGGTCGTGGAGCCAAGCCAACTGCCGGGGGGGGAGGAGAAAAAGCCCTGTTTCCCCTTGTTATCCTGTTCTCGCTGGTGTTCGGTTGCGCCATGAAGGATCCAGCTAATTTGCACGGGTCACAATTTGGGCAAAGACTGGGTGACAATCTCCATCTCAGGTTACCCGTTGATCCGCTGTCGGATGTCCAACACTCTCTCTCCGCCCCCAGCACTGCCAAAGGGCTAGACTCCACAACAATGAAAGAACCGCCTCCGCTCTCCATGAAACATTCCTAACGATGTTACTGTCTGACGCCAGACAATGAATGAAAGACCCATAGTTCAAAGTCAAAAAAAAAAATGTGCGATTGGATCTTTTTCCTTGTCCCATTGTACCACCAATGTGCAAAAAAAAGCCTCCTCCAACTCAGCCCCTGAAAAAAAGAACGCCTTGCTGTCCAGTGCTTGTGAAACGACGCCTCACGCAACTGTTGCCCATTTCAATTATGCAGACACAACCAACAGTCTTTCTCAGCAGCCACTTCTTGACCAATGACTGAAGAGACATCTTTTCCCCCCAGCGACCAACAAAGTTGCAGTGGTCGTCTAGCTAAACTTGCATGGTAAATAGTGGGGAACCATGATTTATTTTTCGCTCAAGAGCTGAAAATTCCTTCCGATAATCCTACGAGTCTAACCATAAATCCATCTTTTACGAAGGTTTGACCCCTTGCACAAGGCAGACATGAGTTCGAGACCGATCGGGTTCTGCTGGCACAAGGCTCTGCTGCTGTCGTGCTAAAGTACTGTACTGTACTGTACCCCCCCGGTTTCGCCAAGGGGGAAGGATGACGAAAAGATCGGCCGCTAAAGTTAGCTAAGCATTTCGCCAAGCCGGCTCGAACTGGGCTACGTAAGCTCCACCACGCCGAGCGCTGTCAAAATTCCTTAGACGAATCCTTCCCGATTTGCACCAGAACCCATCACGGAGCCTCTTTCATGGCGTTTTTGCTCTTGAGGAGCATATCAGCGCGCAAACGCGGGGATGCGCAGCCCAACAGACTGGCATGGTGGACACTTGCATCCCCAGACGCTCGGTTTTTTCCGATCAAGGCTGAATGTCTTCTCCAGCTCCGTTGTCAATCGGAAGAGGCTTCATCTATGGCTTGCTTCGCCGCAGAAAACAACGGTAAAAGACCAAATTGGGCTTCCACTGCCCCAAAAAGAAGCATCCATAATCATCTCACTCTTATCAATTTCCCGCCGTAACGACATTTTACCGCAAAAGTTAACCGCCGAGATTTCTCTCAAGTGTGGACGCGCAATCTATCTAGGCACCGACCAAAACGGATGGACCCCCCCCCCAGAAACTGGAAAACTACGAAGCATCCAACCAACAACCTGCAATTATCGTCGAATTAAGATATGACAGCAGATTTTAACCGAGAGAGCTCAGACTACGCTCAAACTTGTCCCCGCTTCAACTGCATTGCTGATATTCCAACCTCTTCATTTGGTCTCTTTTTCTCCTAAATGGCTGCCTACCTATCAACGCGCGTCAACCAACATCACGAGAAACATCATCCAGGGGGTTAATCATCTGCATTCGGATCCGTAAAAAAAGGTGCTTCTAAGTAGATGCCTAAAATTCAAAAACTCCATCCAAGGCGTGTCAAACCCACGTGTTGACCGGATGAAGCCAATGAAAAGAAATCCCGCGTTTTTGGTCTCTATCGAATCCTCCCAGAGTGGATGGCATACTCCATAACGCCGACGGCAAAGTCACCATGCTTCTCCATGACGGGCCTCATCTTCTCCCTAACCCTGTCACTCAGGATCCTGCTCCCGACGATTCGACAGACAATCTCCCTCATGGCCGTGTCCGTCTGGGGGGTGCCGAGGTAGAGCTCATCCACGACATCCGGAAAGCATTCCGCGTGCTCCCACTCTAGCTCTACGGCCCGGTAGAATCGATCCCTCGCCAAGAGTCTCAGGGCTGGGACGTCGTATTTGTCTGCCATGATGTATAAGCGAAGGGGCAGGGACATGTCGTTGCGGACCTCGACCAATCTCTGCATCGCCTCCTCTTTGTCTAGTGTCACCAGCTCAGACAGATTCATGTAAGACCTGGCACCGAGGCTTGGCTTTTCAGGGGAGTCTTCCGTTTCTTGATCGCTATTGGAAGCTCCATCACCATAATACTCGTTGTATTCTTCCTCGGGCTCCGAGTTGGTGTTGGACCTTGAGGATCTGGGACTCGGTGGTTCGTAATCCTTATCATTCTCGTCAGAGTCGTCTCCGTTAGGTCCAACTTGGTTAGAATTCCGTGGCCCATAACAGGGAGTTAACGGGCGTCCGTCACCCGCTAAGAAATCTTCGGGCACACCAGGCGTGTTGTTGAGGTTCTCCAGGACCTCTTCAGGGCTCATCATGGCGGCGATGGATGGTTTTCCCCACGTCTGGTTCACATCGTCAGAGTAAGCCCCTGTGTATAGGAACTCAAGAAAGCGCTCAAGGACATCAGGGTCATCATCAGGCAGCTCAACAACACGAGAAGCAGCTTCCTGTAAAGGGATAGTACGTCAGTAGGGCCACCCCTCTTCCTCCAAAAGTGTGACAAAACTGACCTTGAAGTTGCTGCTCAAGGCCCGGTCAAAGAACTTGGACTGGGTGCAGACGATGGCACGGTGGGCCTTGAACTCACGCCCACCGCAACGAATCGTCATGTCGGAAAACTTTTCGTTGTGCAGCAGAGTTGACAGGGACGCGTGAATCGACGTGGCGCAGAACGCGTCTATCCCGTTGTCCTCTTCATCCCGATAATCGTTTCCGGTGGATGAGGGCGCCCCTGAGTTGGTTGGCATTCTCGTTTTGGTCAAGTTGCCAGGAGGGTCAGCTGCTCAAAGGATCCTTCGGGAAATGACAGCCTCGTTTTCAAACACTTGGCTTTGTGAGTTTTGTTGTTGTTTAGAAGTTGGGCCACTTGATTGGCTGACGAACGTACGTTGGCGGTTGATGGAATATGCAGGTGTATTCACTTAAGCCATTTAACGCCGGTATTGGATCTCCGGTGTTGCATCTCCAGTGCTGCTGCTCTTGTTGGCCTTGGGGTTCATAAAAACTCGTGTTTTTCTCTTCTCTCTGAATTAAATCGAGCATCCGCTCTGCGATATCTAAAGCAAGGGCAATGGATCAATCAAACCCCCCAATTTGCCCGTCGACGCCTGATATCCCAAGTCTACCCCAAAATCACATCAGCTCTGTTTGGCTTGTGTGAGATAATCCACGACCCCAACTGCCAGCTCCCCGTTGAGCGTCATTTCCTCTCGCATCCTCTTCTTCAATATGTCGTCCTCGGTTTTCATGCCGACCGACATGTGAAGTGCTTTTCGTAATGGGTCTTGCTCTGAGGTGTTGTCATAGATCGTCTTCACGATGTCTGAGAAGAAAGCCGTGTCATCCCAGGTTGCCGTGAGCCACCATTTTGTCATACCCAAGAGCTTCTTTCCGGCTTCGAAGAATCGATCCCGAGCCAGCAACCTCAGCGCTGGAACGTCGTACTTATCAGCCAATACGTAGACTCGAGCCGATTTCTTCATTATCGATCGTTTCGTCGTCTTGTTCTTTTCGGTTGGCACTGCCGAGCCCCTGAAGGCGTATGGGCTCCATCGGAGTCCGCCTACCGGTGTTTGCTGTTTCGCGTTCGCATTGGGCATTCCTTGCTGAGACACCAAGGTGTATTTGCGGGAACCCGGTGGGCAGTTCAATCTCTCGAGAGCCTGTTTGTTGGTCACTTCGGCAGCTTCTAGCACTGTGTGCGGATCAAAGCCCCCGACACTGAAAGTCCCAGTGTAAAGGAACTCGAGGAAGCTCTCAACGGTCTGGGGGTCATCGTCCGGAAGATCGACAATTCCAGACTCCCCTTCCTGGCATCATCAAATTAGCAAAACGCAAATCACCCATATCGAAGACAGGCACCAACCTTGAAGTTGCTGCTGAGAGCCTTTTCGAAGAAAGAACTCTGGGAGCACACGATGGCGCGGTGGGTCTT
Organism: Fusarium ambrosium; assembly: GCA_003947045.1. NCBI lineage: Eukaryota > Fungi > Ascomycota > Sordariomycetes > Hypocreales > Nectriaceae > Fusarium > Fusarium ambrosium. The sequence continues at coordinate 6,908 of NIZV01000172.1, forward strand.
GAACTCGCGGCCTTGGCATCGAATGGTCATGTCGGAGTAGGCTCCACTGGAAAGGAGATTGTGTAGGGATGCGGAACTCGAGGTAGCGCAAAGGCTGTCGGTGGGCAATTTCTCAGCCTCCCACGTTGGCGGCGCCATGGTGATCGTTTTGATGCGTTTTTGATTGTTGAGAAGGGAGAAGGGAAGAGTGCAGTAGGTGTGGTGACGGAGAAGTGACTTGAGGCAAGTACCCGACCCAAGGCTTAGGGAAGGAGTTGGCGCCTGAGGCAGTGTGAATGGTAAACAAAGGAACTTCCATTGGCAAACCGATTGAGCAGAAACAGGACAATTGTGTGCATGTGTTCGCAACATAGAGCATTTATGCGCTTCGAATCCGAAATTAGTGAGCGTCACGTTTCATAACATGCCTCCATCCGTTTGGAGTGTTGGCGTTACACTAACCTTGGGTTGGAAGAATTGGATGGCCCTTATTGCAATGTCTCGCCATATCGACGGGAGGGAATTTCTATGAATCATTTTGCCTGATAACTCCTCTCAGATGCGTCATTGAAACCAAAAAGCAATCCTAAAATCCAGGTAGCATCACCAGACCAGGCGTACACAGGCCAAAATCTATCATCAGAATCCCTGCCACCCTATACCATGCAGGGGTCATTTCTCGGATCTCGTATAGCCCTGCCTGATAAGCGAGCACCTCGCCTCATATCGATACGATTGCCTGCCGACCATACGTCTTGACTCCCTCCTGTGCCAAATCCTCATCATCAACAGCATCCAAAAGCCAGCTCTCAGGAAACAAATTCTTGAACTTGTTAAGAGTGCGCTCAAGCGCCTTGTAAACATGATCCTCAATCTCCTTGCGCCAGTACCACGTCACAGAGGCACCACCGGCTGCTACCACGATGGACAAGAAGCATGGCGCCAGCACGGTCGGTTCTGGCCATCGCGTGATGATGAAATACAAGGCAGTACCGACTGCGCCGGCCCAGATGCCAAAGTAGACGATGAAGAGGTAAAGAAAGCATAAGCCAATCCCGGTAAAGACAACTACAACGACTGTACAGAAGAGGAGGAGAAAACGTGCGATGGCACGGTTGCCCACCGAATTGAGTCGGCGTGACGCGGAGCGGGATGATGTGAAGCGGTTCAGCATCGTCACCCGAGCTGACATGGCGTAGACCCGGATTGATGGGGACCGCAGCATAGTGCGTATTAGGTACGTGATGATGAAGACCAAGCTGAGAGACAGGCCCCAGGTCCATATCTTGGGCGGCGTATCGGTAAGTTCGGCGACCTGCATGGAGAAGACGGACGTGATGAATGATAATGGGACGAAGAAGAAGGCAAGCTCGGTTAGTTTGTTGATGCCGGAAGTTTGGTCAATGACAAGCGTTGATTGAGCAAGGCCGGTCGATGCGACGAGGAGATTGAGTGTTTGCTCAGAACGCCTCTGGAGAGACTGCAAATCTGCCATGAGCTCGTCCAACTCTTCAACCAATTCGGGCGAATTGGAGATCATGTTGGTAGCCTTGTTGTGTTTTATCCACTCGCTCAGTTCTTGAAGCGTCGAACGGATCCAGCCCACGTTCTTTCGTGTCATGAGCCCAGCCGACTCGAGAAGATGCATGTGCAAGTCAGCACCCAGATCGGCATCGATGTGATCAAGCATCAGGCGCAGCTCAGCAAGCAGCTGCCAGAGATCATCCAAAGTGAGCCGCGTGAGTACGGACGGAATGAGCGAATCGTCCTGACAGAGCTCGCTGGCCGGGACCTTGCTAATGTAGCGGTAGACCAGGTCCAAGGTAGACCAGGAGTACTTCCGCGCAAAGTCGCGATCGCGGACACAAGGCTGCGGAGCCTTGTAGTCATCTCGCAGAGTCTGTTCGTACTCCTCGTCGTATTCCGTGTCACTGTTATAGGACGAATCGGTCTCGTATTCTTTCTCATCGCCATGAGCCAACTTCTCCTGCAGTTTATCCTTCTTATCTTTGAGTCGTTGCTTTCTAGCTGCCTTCTTCTCGGCTTTGATCTGCTTCTTGGACCGCGCAGGCGGTGGAGGATCGAGATACGTCTCGTCGGGATGCGCAGTTCGCCAGAGTTCTTCTTCAGTGTAAGACTCAAACTCCATAGCGCGCGGCATGAATGTGAGCGACGGCGTAACCTCCTTCGTCTTGTCGTGTGTCATGCTACGTGGTGGGTCAAAGACCAGGACAACTGGCTCACGTCAGCTTCCACTACCAGGTAATGCCGGTATATAAACTTACTCGTCTTCCTCCCTTGATCATCCGTACTTGACCAGTAACCCATACCCTCAGGGGCCATAACCCTGAGATCTCTGTTTGTCCAGTAGGCCGGGTTCCGGGGAAGCACAGGATGAAAGGTGCTGTAGGGCCGGTACACATTGGTCGACTTAGTCCTAGTCGATGTGCTTTCGAGCTTGAGATGTACCGAAGATTGGGGCAACCCACGCATCTCTGCTTCCTTCTTCAGTTTCCGTTTGTAGTCCTTGAGATTCTCCTCCGCGCGCTTCCTTCTCTTCTCTGTTAGTAGTAGGCCATACTTGTCGAGAACAACGTCGCGCTCCATAGTCCACCGTCCATCAGACACTCGTTTGTCGATCTCATCCTCATAGAAACCCTTTCGACCCAAGTAATGAAGAAGGCCTAGACGGCCCCAGCGGAGATGCGCCCAAGATCGAGACTTGGTCCTTCGAGGTACGTTCCATTCCGTGCGCTGACCAATCCCCGGAAGGGCACGATGGCGAAAACGGGTCTCTCGCTCAGCCCAGTTCATCCAGACGGCGTTTTTGAGCTTGAGGCCACTATCACTGGCACTGTAGCCCGATGCGACAAGATGTTCGTACCAAAACTCGGGGTCGATGGAGTATAGTTGACCTAGGGCTCCCATGACGAAGCGACTGAGATCGCTCACCATGATGACCCGTACTTGAGAGTCGGCAGGACGTCCTTCGAGCGCAGTAGCAAGCTCCATCTTGGTGGTGATCGGTTCACTCCTTTGAACAGTGTCATTGGAGAGATAGTCGACGACGGAAACGCTAGCAGACTCGAGCCCTTCATATCGCTCGCGTCTTGTGATGTTTAGCCATCGAGGATCCCATCGTGCGCGATTATCGAGCTCATTCATGTATAGCTCAGAAACAGTCTCGATCCAGAGGACCTGATTAGAGAACTCCTCATGCTCCTCTTGCTCCTCGAGAATGGCATCACGAATGCCAGCGACCTTGGTGTCCATGTCCCGCTTACTCCTCCCATACGACATGGTGCGCGTAGCCTTCCTCAGACGAACATGGCGACTGTACTCGACATCCTTGGCCAACTCAGAGTCGAAACGCGGCTCAACGGGACCTAGGTCAATCGAGTTGCGCGGTACACTGTAGTGAGGGTTCCAGCGCTGCGACGAGGGCCAGTCTAGTTCGTAGCTGGCGAGTCGCTCCTCGTCGGTGGCCGGGCGCCTCTTGCTGAACATGGCGCCGGCGTTTGAGGGGCTTGCGTAGAGACTTGGATAGCGTCGATATGGTGTGATGAAGAGGGGAAGAAGTTCAGCCTTGTGATGGACCAAACCGGGCCGGGACCTGAAGCTGGGGGCCGAAACGAAATTACGCCTGGAGGCAGCAGCCGGGGTCTTGGCCCCATTATTCTGGGGCGGCATCCCTGTAGTCAGTCTTGCATCTCAGCTTCGTATAAAGAGAGCATCGCGCCCGTTTCGCCTCGTGGTGCTGTAACGGCATGGTCTGGCCAAGAACTGAAGCTCGTAGATGATGAAAAAGAGGCAGATGATTTGTGAGAGTTGAGTTGCCAAGGGAGAGTTCAGCACAGGGAATGAATGCATGGGTGAGAGCGGGAAACAGTGGAGATCCCGTGCCAGCGCACAGCGAACACAAGCTTCCAATGGCCCTGAACATTCCCTGATGCATGAGAGATGATCATTAATTCCTTGCTTACCTATTTTTGGTTATGTTCCCCGATGCATCTCATCGAAACATTTTCTCTGCTGCTACGGCTTGGATGGATTCTCATAGCCAAGATCATATCTTCCATCTATGGCAGGCATTCTCCCTAGACGTTGACTACCTACCTAGGTAGGTAGTGAAAGGTTGCGCTCGGCACAGCCAAGCCAGTCCCTGCCGCGCTATTATGATCACGGAAGTATTTGAACAAGAGCCAAAGGCGACTAAACTGCATAGTCGAGTTCTTCCGATAGACTTATCCTTGCGTTGCATAGTAAATAGTTGTCGGTGTGTCCACCTCCACCAGACACTTCACGATATCTGTCTCAACTTACGGCATACCTCGTCCCATCTTCACTCATTGACACCGCCCATTGACCGATTAAGGCAGCTCGGCACCGAATTCTGGTGTCATTCAAATGTTTAACCTCTCTCGGATACAACCCCCAACCCTGCAACACTAGGAACCAAACAATTCCCATCAATCGCCCAATGCGCACGCTCGTATTTGTTGAAAAAAAGGTACCATCCCTCAAAAAACGTGGTGTCCCCGGTTGAAGCACGGAGTCCGCGGGGTTGCATTCATCCGTTCTGGACCTTCTACTTCAACCACTGCCAACGGACCAGGACCCCTAATCGGGACATCTGCCGTTAAATCGGCAGATGGCTCCCGACCTCAAACACCCGTTTGGGTCCGTATTGGAGGTCCGTGATTTCCTCATGGGGCGGTGAATTGGCGGCCCTGAAACAAAAGCTCGGAGACTCTTGCACGGACGAGAATTCTCCACGGCCCGTGGGCGAGAAGCATTATTTTCTCCGGACGGCATTCAACGTCTCCAAAGACGCGGATAGAATGGGAATAAATACGGTTGAGTGCCGTCTTGGTATCTTGGTTTGTTCCATCTCATCTTCACCTCGTCTTCTACTGCAACACCAAGCCTCAAGCTCTAAACCGTCATCATGCACTTCTCTACCCTCACCACTTTGGCTGCTGCCTTCATCGGCACCTCTGTTGCCTCTCCTCAGGTTTCTGCCCGAGACAGCTGGGGAGGTTCCGTTTCTCTTGGCCCTACTAAGTCTACCATCGTCAAGGCCGTCACCACCATCATCCCGGGTGTCGCTCCCTCCACTCAAAACGGTATGCTCACCGTGTGGCCCGGCATGTCCAACGGTACTGGCCACCTCGTCCAGACCACTCTCGAGTCTTGGCCCGACAACTCCTGGTGCGGTGCCAAGAAGGGCGAGTGGTGTGTCCGAGCCTCCCTCTTTGGCTCCTTCGGCCAGCTCGATGGTCCCGCCAGCCCTGTCCGCGGCGACCAGAAGGTCAAGATCGTCTACACCCTCCTCAGCGACAAGGACACCTGGCGCCAGGAGGTGACCGACGCCGACACTGGCAAGTCGCTCAGCTCCTTCGAGTACAAGTCCGGCCCTTACATGCGAGGCTACGGCACCGGCACCGAGTGCAACAACAACTGCAGCCCCACCATTGCTGAGCAGCGCTACATCAACACCGAGATCACCCTCGCCGGCGCTGACCCCACCTTTGGCAACACTATCGCTACTGCTCAGAAGGCTACATACAAGGGTCTGACCAGCTCCCAGGGCGGCAAGGTCTGGAAGATTAGCGAGATCCGCATCCCTAAAATGGTTTAAGGTCCTGGGGTTTGCACGAGACGAGATGAACTTGACATTCTGTAGATGATTTGGACGTACATAGGGGTCTTATGTATATATGTTGAATATTAAAAGCGTGGAGCAGATTTGCTTCCATGATGAATGACTTTCAGATTAAGACTCTGCATTTTGAGGAACCCAAGCGTTCAACTTGAAAATGGAACTTGAACCAAGTGAATGATTCTTTCATGGCCTAGTTATTGCACTATTTCTTGGACAGTATAATGTCAAAGGCTTGCTGACCGGGGTCATCAAAAAGACAGCCAACCCAAAGAACTGACTTTAATGTCTTCTGGGCATCCGACCAAGAGGACAAACCAAGGTCTTGGAGGATGTCATCCATCCATTTTGAAAACACTTTTTGCTCTGAATTTTGAGAAACAGTGATAGTCCACACCATTAAAAGCCAAAACAACACACTGAGAGGTGGCTGGGCAGAAGCATCCTTCAACTTGGATAAAGCATCCCGAAAGGTATCATCCAAGTAATTCTGCCGCTGATTCATGCTCCGCCATCGAAAGAATATTGCCGCCGTGAATGCCATCATCCCAAGTCGCAGGGCATCTTCGATAGGTGACTTTGGAAACGACAAAGCCAGCAACCGGTAGAGAATCGACACCATGATCTCACTGAAGGTGTTTGGCTGTAGTTTCCGCGATGTTTGATGTGCGAGATTGCCAAGCATGGCGAATTCTTGTAAATCTTTCCAAACGTTGGCTAACCTCTTGTCCAAGGTTTTGATAAACACCGTGGCCTCTGTTTCCGGAATGTTGACTTTCTTCAAGCCGCGTATGAGACCTTGGCTCGAGATGTATGGGTCCCAAGACATGGTTTCGTTGAAAAAGACTGGTTTGCAACCGAACCGAAGAACCAGGCCAAGGTCAACTCTTGTACGTGTCAGCCGGGCTCTCAACTGGATCTGTTTGCTACACACCTGCATACTTTGGCCGGAAGTCTAGCATTGTCGAATCTGAGCATCTGAAGGCCACCTCGAAGGTCCACTATCCTCGCCATGCCTGCCAAGTGGTTCTCTGCTGCTGAACGATCTCCAATAAGTTCCGCAGTCAGTCCCAGAGTAATGACGACCATGATCGTAGCATCCGAGATGGACGCAGGGTTACCAGGGTCGTTGAGCCGCTCTTGAAGAAGTCGGAGTGTTTTGAGGAAATGAAAATGTGACAATGTGCCCTGGTCTCTACCGAAATATTGGTCAAAGTAAGCCTCGATGGAGAATATTGCTGAGTGAAAATAGACCAAATCGACTAGTAGATTGGTCGTCCAGGAAGATTGCGTGGTGTCGACTTGAAGGCAGATCTCTGAGGGATACAATGCTCCTTTCATCCCATAAAAAGCTTCAAGTCAGGTCAGTGATGAACCAGCCACTCACTAGTTAGACGTACATCGAACTAAGCCTTGTTTCATATATGGCTGAAGAGGCTCAGGGAAATCAAGAAGAGAGAAATCTGACCCAACACGGGGAGGAATAGAACCATGCTGGATTTCTACTTCTTTTTGTGCATCTCCCTTTAGGATCCAGGATTTAACCCCGGGGCGTTCTTTTCGTGTGGGCCTGCTTCGAGAGATATGGCTTTTGACGAGCTTCTGATTCTTTCGACTGGGTTTCTGTGATGGCTCTTCGACGACAAACTCCAGTTTGCGATCTAGATCAGGTGTTAGTCGTCATGAAGTTGTTGCCTGAATGCTGGCGTACTTGAAGCGGTGTGTGTCCTTCGATCCGGCATGGTACAGCCAAAGGAGTCGATCTTATATGGTCCTCGAAAGCGGTCAAGAATTCAGAGTGGGAAAATCGCGGTCGCCCTGGTTGGTATCCGGTGGAGTTGTCAAGACGCATGAGGTGGTTGAGAGAGCAGAGTCGCCACACAAGGTTGGTGCCGGAATGCCGGGTGCTTAACTCCGACGGTCGGGTAAGTAAGCCCGCGTAGGGCTGACGGGGCAACTACAGCTAACCTGTGCAGGCAGTGGGATTGGATGGAGGTCTTGCAAAGATTTCATTACAGGTCTCTTTCAGGGAGATATGAGAGTCCTCAAAGTGAATCAATCACAAAGAGGGCACCGCTAATTCTTTAATATTGGTATAGGATACACAACGAGACTATCCGATCCAAAATCCATCCTCTCCACGGCAACTACTTAGCAATAATTACTCCTGCATATGGCATTACCGGTCTTCCACTTGCCCTACATCTTAGCAATGACATCCTGCACCCCAGCGAAACTGAGCTCTTGGAGTGTTTCGTTCCACACCTGCTCCGATAGTACTTCACCATCGGTGTAAAACCAACAGGCGAGCCTGAACATGTTAGCGACGCACTTTTCATGCTAAGAGTCTTCACTTACGGAGAAATCTGGCAGTTCATGAGAAAACAACCATGCGACTCCTTGCCATGTCCAAACACAGCATCCACATACGTCGCCGCACCTCTGTTCAATGGTCTACCCGCGATGGTGTTGAACACCTTGGCAGCCACCGCGACAGCTCCCGTAGCGTGCTGAGGTAATCCAGTGCCTTTAGTAAGACCAGGGTCGACCATGTTGACGATTACTTCGTTGGAGTCAACTTTCTCGGTCAGTTTTACGATGAAGAGTTGGTTCAGCAACTTTGATACGCCGTATCTCTCCTGGCCACTCCAAGGGGTAATCGTCGTGTCGTCAAAGGAAGCTAGAAGGGGTCTCTCATCTTTGTTGGGAAAATTGCATAGATGAGCGGTGAGGGAGTTGACGATGGTAAGCCTGGGCGGGCCCTGTCCGGTGACCTTGGTCTTCAATACTGGGATCAGCAGAATTGTCAAGAGTGCCGTGCTGATGTGGTTGACTTGGATGGCCTTCTCGTGTCCAGTTGCAGCCGTCTTCTCAAAGACGAAAGGAGCGAGGCCTGCGTTAAGAATGACGGCATCAATGCGAGTGAGGTTGGTTTGGCACTTTCTGGCAAAGGCTTGTATGGAATCATACGACTCCATGTCCAGCTGCCAGACCTCAATTTTCGCAGAGGGCGCCACAACTTGGAGCTTCTCGGCCGCAGCCCTACCCTTTTCAAAGGATCGAACACCCATCACAAGGTGAGACAGTCCGATAGAGAGTAGTTGTTTGGCAGACTCGAAGCCAAGGCCAGTGTTTGAACCGGTGATGACAGCGCAACTACCCTGTGCTTGTGGGAACTTTTCTTTGGTGGGTAGGTCGATTGTGGTTCGGAACTGGTTTTTGAAGAAAATGGGAGGAAAATTGGGAGGGAAAGGGTCCATGTATCTTGAGGGGACCGACTGAGAGTCGGAAGTGTCTTTCTTGCAAGGCATTGTGTAGATGGAGGGAGGCGAGCAGTGAGGGTATTGAACGGATTTCTAGAATGCAGAGAGGAATGTGAGAAGCAATGTTGAAGCTGATGATGAATTTGAACTCGTAAGAGAGGGAATCTACGCGTTTTTATACTTGAGACTGCATTTCTCTGGCAATACTTTTCTCTTCGAGCATGGAGTTAAGGGAGATTGGGCCATGAAGGCATTGCCAAAAGAGGAAATTCAAAAAGTCTTGGCATTTTTGAAACTGCGTCATGGCCAATCAGATTTGTTCTCTGGCCGGCTAGTTCACGTCAAGGCGCACACCATGGAAGATGGATCGTTGTAAGAGACTGCGGAGTTTGGATGCAGGCTGGGTAGAAAAGAGATTAAGAATTAATCAGCTTGTGATAAATATATGGAATATCCCGAACGTTCCGAGAAAAAAGTATAAGGCGAGGTATGCTCATCGCCTGGTTGTTGCCAAAGTTCAAACCCTGGAGCAGTCCTCAGTGGTGTCTATGCAACTGTACCTACCTAGTCCTTTGAGATTTTAAAGAGATCTACCATATGGGCTTCAATAAGTCTCATGGATAGGAAGAAGTCAGGTTAAGAATGTTGAAAAGAACGTAGTATTTAATGCTTGGATTCGTGCCGGTTGTTAGTACCCTGAGACATGTCAACCTACCTACCTAGGCTCTAACTACTACCCCTCGTCCGTATGATGAAATAATACCATGAGTCGCTCACAGCCTTCTCATCTCATAGAGTCGTGGAAAATGTAGGTAATATGGCGGCAACTGTTATTTGCTTCCCAAGTCATCCATCATGAACAATGCCGAATCTGTGTGGGGTTACCGAGCTATGCTCCTTCAGGTAACCCGAGGCACAGCTACCCGACGGGTCGCAGAAGACTTCTCGCTCAGCCAGACTTATAAGTTGCCTCACGATTGCAATTTGGATCAATAGCACTTCACTTTTAATATCCTAATCAGCCTCAAGAACCAAACCATGTCTGCTGCCGCCCAGAGACTAGGACAGCTGTCCCAACAGCTCGAGACCTCAGGTCAACGAGCCAAGAATGCCCTGCTGGAAGCCAAGCCGAGTGACGTGGTAAGTCACATACCGGAACATCATGAATGATGACGATAGACTAATTTTGAACTACGGGTCATCACCGTCGCTGTGCGCACTGCTCTGACGAAAGCTCGCAAAGGCTACTTAAAGGACACGCCTCTGGAGGGTCTCCTTGAGCCTCTTCTCAAGGTCCGTCAATCATCAAATTTCCATCATTACCCTATGACTGAACTAAACTAATTGATCCCTATAGAACGTCCGAGAGAAAGCTGGCTTTGACCCAACCCTCGTCGAAGAAATCGTCGTCGGCAACGTCCTCCACAAAGACGCCCCCTTCGTAACAAGGGCATCAGCCATAGCAGCAGGCTACCCACCCACAACAGCAATTTCAACAGTCAGCCGTTGGTGTTCCTCAGGTCTCTTGGCCGTGGAATCGGTAGCGAATAAGATTGCCGCCGGTAGCATCGACATTGGTGTTGCCGTTGGAGCCGAGAGCATGAGTATCAACCCTGATAACGGATCACCTGATTTCCCGGAGGAGTTTGAGAAGAATGAAACGATAAAGGATATCAAGATGCCGATGCCTTGGACTGCTGAGAATGTTGCTGCTGACTTTGGCGTTACGAGAGAGAAGCAGGATGAATACGCTGCAGCTTCATCGCAAAAGGCTGAGCGCGCTCAAAAGTCTGGTCTCTCATCACAAGAAATTGTACCCATCAGAACCACATGGAAAGATCCGAAGACAGGTGAGCCATGCACCGTCGTTGTGGACAAGGATGACGGTACCCGCTATGGAACGACCAAGGAAGGACTCTCCAAGATTCGATCTGCTTTCCCTCAGTGGCCTCCCTCCACAACTACAGGCGGAAATGCTTCTCAGATCACTGACGGAGCGGCTGCGATACTTTTGATGCGCCGCGTCATCGCAGAGCGGTTGGGAGTGCCTATCCTAGGCAAGTTTGTTAAATCGACCGTCGTTGGACTTGATCCTCGCATCATGGGTATTGGCCCTGCTCTTGCGATTCCTAAGTTGCTGGGAAAAGTTGGTATCTCCAAGGATGATGTTGATGTCTTTGAGATTAACGAGGCATTTGCATCTATGGTATTTACCCTCGCTATATTGAATAATCTTTGGAAGACTGACATGATATAGCTCGTCTACTGCGTAGAACATTTGAAACTGGATCCTAGTCGTGTCAATCCACGAGGCGGAGCAATGTAACGATCTCAAATTCTTCAATGGATAGCGCAAGTATGGCTAACCATGTGTTTATAGTGCCATCGGTCACCCTCTCGGTTGCACAGGGGCGAGACAGATCGTCACAGCTCTGGCTGAGCTTAAAGAAAGAGGTTCTAGGATTGCTGTGACCTCCATGTGCATTGGTTCAGTAAGTTTTCTGTTGTTTGTACTTTGTTTCAACTCTTTCGATTACTGATTCTTGACACAGGGTATGGGAATGGCTAGTTTGATCGTCTCAGAGCAGTAAGTCCAGGCTACACACGATGGGGGAAAACAATATGCTATCATATGGACACTGGAAAATTTGGATATGTAAAAGCCCAACTCTGCTCCCTTGGTGCTTCTTTGTAGGTTAGATTGCTATACTGGGAGATGTATTTACCATCAATGAAAGTCAAGGTTCCTCGACTTGATGTCGCTATTAAGGGCCTGTAAGAATGGATCCAAGGTTCAAATCCCTCAGTACCGCCTTGTCCCACGCTCGAGAGAATGTAGAGGGGCAGAATGCAACATGCCATTTTTCGTCGAGAAGCCCTCAACGTGGGGCCGAGGTGGGACGACTGTTGATCTTCATGGTGTTTCCATCTCCAACCAGCAAACCATGATAATAATGCATACAATCAAGGTGGGACGATCTTGAACATCGACTCCCTCCCTCTGGCCCCACGCTCAGGATTCTCCCCCCTGCCTCCCCGGACCCCTAGATCCCTGTTTCCCCGGATTCTATACCCGTCCCCGCATTTCCCCGGGCTTGAGGAGTGAACCGGCTTCGTTATAAAGGAGGGTGTCTATACGATGGAAGATGGGGGTGTCCTTGTTACAGTCCATCCTCCTACACTGCAACTTCAAAGCTCAAAATTCGACTCAACATGAGGGACTCTGCTACTCGCGATGATGCTTCGGCAGTTGGAAAACCTTCGCTCGATGCCGTTGAAGACATCACCGATCTTGAACCCGTTACGCTTAATGCCGAGACTAACAAGCGCATCGTCCGCAAGATCGACTGGAAGCTGATGCCAATTGTATGTATGACATGTTTCTACGGAAGAAACCTTCTCTGACCAAATCTTGAACAGCTCTGCATCACCTATGCCCTGCAATACTACGACAAAGCCGTCATATCCCAAGCCGCCATCTTCGGCTTGCGTTCCGATCTCGGCTTGGAATCCGGCCTCCGCTACTCCTGGGTCATGCTCATATTCTTTTTCGGCCACATAGTGGGCATGTATCCCTGCTCACTGCTCGCTCAGCGTTTCCGTCCTCGACGAGTTTGCAGCACGCTCAATATCATCTGGGCTATGATTGTGCTCACGACCCCTGCGTGCAAGTCATATTCTGGGATTCTCGCCAACCGCTTCTTCCTCGGTCTAGTGGAAAGCGGCATCAGTCCTATTCTGATGCTGGTTGTTGGACTCTGGTATACGCACGAGGAGCAGCAGTTGCGGAGCTCTTGGTGGTATTCCTTCAGCGGCGGGAGTCTGCTGATCAGCCCTTTGGTCAACTTTGGTCTCGCTCACATCACGGCAGGCGGATTGGCACCTTGGCAGTACATGTTTCTCGTCGCTGGTGCCGTGACACTCGCATGGGGAGTGTCACTCATCTGGCTTTTCCCAGACACGCCCCAAGAGGCCAAGGGATGGACACCAGAGGAGAAGAGACTACTCATGGAGCGAAGTCGACGTGATAACTCGGGTACAGAAAACACTCGCTTGAAGGGCTATCAGGTGCGAGAAGCTCTTTTGGACTATCAGCTCTGGTGTCTTGCTGCTATTGGGTTGCTTTCCAACACGGGAGCTGCGGCGTTGACTACCTTTGCGTCCATCATGTTTTCTGGCATGGGCTTTTCTCCCCGTGTTTCTCTTTTGCTCAACATTCCTCTCGGTGCCATGGCCTTCCTATCTGTCCTTGGAGCAGGTTACCTGGGCACGACGCGGTTGGGGAGACTACGCACCTCGGCTCTCGCCTGTTTGCCCGTCATCTTGGGGTGTAGTCTGGTGTAAGTTACCCTGTCTACAGACATACCTGTATTTGTCTGACCCCTGAACAGGTGGAAGCTCCCTTCATCCCAGCCGGGGGGACGTATCTTCGGCCTCTACCTCATCTCCTTCTTCTCCGGTTGCTGGCTACAGGCCATCTCACTAGGAACATCCAATGTGGCGGGATACTCCAAGAAGGGGGCCTACGCAGCAGGCATCTGGATCGGATACTGCTTTGGCAACATCATAGGACCGTTGCTTTTCGACGCGTGAGTCAGCCCTCTTTACTCTCTAGCCATGTCTGACCAAAGCAGGAAATACGCGCCACGATATGATGAGAGCTTTACTGGTGTGCTCATTTGCTTCACCACTCTCTGTGTTATATCGCTTGGGTTGAGATTCCTTCTTGCGAGGCGGAACGCTGGTCGTGATGCCAAGTACGGTGCTCCTGAGTTTCAGCATGGTTTGGATGACATTACGGATAAGGAGAACAAGTCGTTCCGATGGACACTTTGAGATGGTTAGCAACAGGAGGCTATGGGTCATTCTTCTAAGGTGATCAAGCTGGGAGGAGGGTAGAGAACGATTGGTGGGAGGAGGACGTGTGGTTGCGACCGGACCATCGTTCAACAGACGTACATGTTTATGAACTCATTTATGTGTGATATGTGAGTGTGCTATATGCTCAATGGCCCACGAGACCAACTATAAATGGTGCACATGTCGCCACTGCCCTGGATTGTTTGTAGTCAATGACCCTACCGGATGGTCCCACACCCAGATAACGGATCATGTATCGAGGTCCTAGGCAGATGCTGCTAAGCTGATGAGGGCATGTCATTTCACAAACGCCGAACCTTGTAGTGGTAAAGAGGTGTGGGATACCACCAGCAAGTATCATATGTCACGGAAAGGCTTGTAAGAAATGAGCCATGGGTCAATTGGAAGTGTGTAAATTCACGTCTCGCGCTGTCTCGCTCCTCTATGTTAAATCCTCGCAGCAATAGCCTCATCGCCCCCCTGCCCCAGCGAAGCATACAGCTCCTGAAACCGCCCTCGAATATCTCCAACGCACTCATGCTCAAAGATCATCTTCTGAACCTCCGGACTAGCCCACTTATCCGGCACCGGTGCCCCCTTGTTCTTGGCCGCAGCAAATTGTCGATCTCTCTCTTCTTTAGCCTTGCCCTCGCCTAGATGTAGTGTCCGGGCAGATAAAGCAGCGAGTTCTACCAGAGTAGATGTTCGAGGTTTTCTGGCAAGTTCGTATACTTTGAGGGTCTTTGCTAGCTCTTGGCGATCTGCTCCTCCGCCTGGGACTAGGGATATGGCTTCGGCTAGGACTGCGGCATCTTCGATGGCCATGGCAGCTCCTTGGGATAGATGAGGGAGGGTTGGGTGGCAGGCATCTCCTAGTAATGCCACACCGCCTAGGGTCCAAGTGTCTAGGGGTTTGTGGCTACGTAGTCGCCACTCAACGACGTCTCCATCGGGAACGAGGTCAAGGAGCTTCTGTACCAAGGGGCAAAAGTCAGAGTAAACCTCCTTCATGGCCTTCTTGTCACCCTTGTTCGTCCAAGTCGCGTTGATGGAACCAGCAAAGTTGACGTCGGGTTGAGCCGTCGCGATGTTGTATATCGTGTGGTTGTGAATCGGGTAGGCAATAACGTGTCGCTTAGATCCTATCCAGCGGCGAACCGCGTCGCTGTCGATCAACTCCAGTAGTTCAGGATAAGGCTCCATCTTTTCGCGCTCGACAAGAATGCGGTAGGCTGCTGTACCAGTCTCCTCAACTTCTGCTGAGAGGCTCAGAGAACTCAACATTGACTCTCGGACTGGGGACTTGATGCCATCGGCGCCAATCAGGACATCGGTCTCGACGACACTTTCATCGCCATCACCGTCCTTGATGACAAAAGTGACCTTGTCAGGTCCAAAAGATGTGACGCTCTGCATCGTCTGACCAAAGTGAAAATGAACATTCGGTTGAGCCTTTGCGGCGTCGTAGATATTGCCAGCCAGCGAAGCCCGATGGCCGGCGTAATGCGAATACCCGTACTTCTGATGGATATCTCCCATTGGAACGCGCGTCAATTCCGTATTAGACGGTCCATCATAGATATAAACCTCTTTGACGTTGGTAGCCTCCTTCTCGAGGGAAGAGTCCCCCCAGATGCCCAGCGTATCGAGAACACGGATGAGATTGGGTGCGATCTGGATGCCGGCGCCTACAAACCCTAGGGCGGGTGCGTTTTCGTAGACGTGAACTTGTTTGAACCCTTTCTTGGCAAATGCGAGAGCGGCCGTGAGTCCTCCCATTCCTGAGATGTGTAGGTTAGCAGCTTGTCAAGTTGGCGTGTTGTATACTGCACCTACCTGCACCAATGATGGACACTTGAAGATCCCGGTAATCGGCCATGGTTTCTGTTTCCGTCTGGCCCATCAATTGAGAGATGCGTTGGTATGTATGGTGGGTTAGATCAGTAATACTTGCTTGCTTCAGTGTCTCAACTCAACGCCGTTGACCCAAGTTCTATACTCTATTCAACCACCATGAATCCTTGTGGGGCTACAATGATCAATTGAATCTGACCGAGGTTCCCACATGGGGCTTGTCGGATGAAGGTTTGATGTAATGTGGGAAGAAAGATTGTCCCCGCATCCCCGTGGGGAAAACATGGGTGTTCGGGTTCAAGTGTCGGTAGTTGATGATTAGCTTTACAAGGGGAATCATTGGCTGCTTTACCATATGGTCTGTTTTTGCCGAGTTGTCTTGGTGTTGTTTGTTCAGTATCCTCATTGACCATCTTCTAGTAAAACGATCGAGTTCTCTTGACTAGCCATCGGGCCAAAGCGAGCACTACGTGATTCTAAACTTTGGACTGTTTAAGAAGCAAACTGACTGGCCCAGTGAAAGAGGATTGCGAATCTTGCCTTGCCTCCTTGAGCGAAGCAACATTACTTGACCTAAATGTCTAAATAGCCGTAAATAACTCGCACCTTATTAATAAAACCTGACTACTGTTTCTTGGCGCACATATCTAGAATCTCTCTAACCTGCGATTCCTCCGTAATCGGCACGGCATTCGTCCGTATCCATATATCCTCCAGACTATTTCGCGCAAGTGTATCGAGGCTCTCGCGACCGATGCCAACCTCCTCAAGCGACCGGGGCATCTCTAGGGCTGAAATCACAGCCGCCAGGATATCACCGAGATCCGGCTCTTTTCCATCAAGTCCCTTCGACTCTAGCAGCTGCTTGACTTCCGCCTGTTCCAGTAGTAAATCCTTGACCATGGCCTGCCGGTCGACGTTTGCCTTGTACTTCAAGTTGAACTTGCACACAGCCGGTAATAGAATACAGCTCGTCTCGCCATGGCCGACACCGAGAGGTCCAAGTTGATGACCAATTGCATGACTAGCTCCAAGAGGAACACCGCTCGACACGGCACACATGGCTTCAATGACGCCCAATTGACAGAGATGCCGTGCTTGTAGCGATTCCGGGTTCGCCTTGCTCTCCAACAACCCCGAGATTAATTTCGGAAGACCTCTCTTGGCCCAAGTATCGCCTTTTTCGTTTGATAGAAGCGAGCAGAGCGTCTCTACGCAATGGTCCACTGATCGGATACCAGTGCTGAGCCATACCCAGCCGGGCGTTGTGAGGCAGAGCTCTGGATCTTGGATGACAAGCTCAGGGTCGACTTTTTCGCAGTGAAAGGTTCTCTTGGCGTGGCCTTGGGATTCTGTTCCTCCGGCTATGGCTTGATACTCGCCTCCGGAGAGAGAAGTTGGGATGTGAATGAGTGGGATGGTCGGTTTGACAATGTCCTTGCGCAGTGATGGATTACTCTCTGCTGTGCCCCAAAGAGTATTCATATCCTCCTCCGTGGTAGCAGAGTTGGCCAAGGCTAGACGCACCAGTTTGGCAGCATCTGTAAGACTGCCTGCGCCGAGGGTGACCAGGCAGTCAATGTCGCGCCCACGAGCATCCTCTACCACCTCCAGGACCTGCGCTATCGGTGTGTGAGGGCTAATGCCAATTCTCACTCCCGCAACTCGGTCGCCGAGTACCGTAGTAAGACGGTCGAGAGCATCAGTTGCTTGCGACAGCGACTTGGAACAAATGATGTAAACCCAAGAGCTGGAAAAGGTATCTCTGCAGTGACGCAAACAGGCTTCCGGGAACCGCAGACCGTACGAGATCTTGGGCGTTTCTCTATCGTCAAAGGCAGGACGAAAAGTCTCGATACCGAATTCGAAAGACATGATGGAGTTTGTCTTGAGAGTCTCAATCGTGTTGTTTGGGGAATGACGTCGTAATGTGAAGAAGAGAATAAGATGGACTGGTCTCCACGTGGGGCTGGCTCATGTCCCACATCCCATCCATCATGGGCATCAAACATCAAGTACTCGCAAAAAAGACAGTTACGAGTCGATCATGCATTTTCATTATAGGTTTCAATCGGTAGTCAGTTAGTTCAATGTCGGGAATTACGAGAAGCGCTCGAGCGCTTATGACCAAGTCGCCCAACGACGTCGTCGTCCTGTCTGCCATTCGAAGCCCCATCACTCGCTCGTTTAAAGGCGGATTCAAGGATGCCTGGCCAGAAGACATTTTGGGACCGGTAAGGGAGTAACGATTATTGAATTGTGCTTTTACTCACATTGATAATACCAGATCATGGCTGAAGCCCCAAGACGAGCCAACATCGAAGCCAAGGACGTCCAAGATGTCCTCATAGGCAATGTTCTCGCTGAGCTAGGCTTCGCAAAGACCGGGAGGATGGCTCTTCTTAACGCTGGCTTCCCAGTGACAACTACGTTTCACACCGTCAATCGGCAATGCTCGAGTAGCTTGCAGGCTTTCACCCACCTGGCGCACTCCATCTGGGCCGGCCAAATCGACGTGGCCATGGCCGGCGGCGTTGAGAGCATGTCCAAGAACTACCAGACCCGAGGCGTGCCCGCCGACGTAGGTCCAAGCCTCCGAGGCACAGCCATAAAGTCGGCGGCCGACTGTCTGATGCCAATGGGTATCACCTCGGAGAACGTGGCCAGTCGCTACAAGATTAGCCGCCAGATGCAGGATGACTTTGCTCTTCTCAGTCACAGCAGGGCAAATCAGGCACGCTCTGCTGGTCACTTTGATAGTGAGATTGTGCCCGTCGAGTATACTGTTATGGATGGGGAGGTCAAAAGCCGCGTTCGAGTCGAAGCTGATGATACTATTCGGGCTGGTGTCACATTGGAGAAGCTGGCAAAGTTGAAGCCAGCTTTTATTGAGACGGGTGGCAGCACAGCAGGAAATTCGTGTGTCAGGCCCCAGGCCTCTTGCCATCCAAGCTAACCTACTGCATAGATCTCAGATATGCGATGGAGCATCAGCAGCTATCTTGGCCCGTCGATCTTGGGCCGAAGCCCGAGGTCTAAAGCCCCTTGCACGATTCCTAGGCACCCAAGTAGCAGGCTGTGAACCAGACGAAATGGGAATGGGTCCCTTGCATGCCATCCCTCAGCTATACAAGCATGTCGGGATCGAACAAAAGGATGTCGACATCTTTGAACTTAACGAAGCTTTTGCCAGCCAGACATTAGCTTGCGTCCACGAGCTCGGCCTCGACATAGACAGGGTCAACCCTAAGGGCGGTGCCATCGCTATCGGTCACCCAACCGGAGCTACTGGGACTAGGCAGCTGGCCACGCTTTTGGCTGAGCTTGCCCGTCAGGATAAGGAGGTTGGAGTTATTAGCATGTGTGCTAGGTGAGTCATGAAACCTGCTTCTTGAAGCGGATGCTAATGTTTACTCTAGCACTGGTCTTGGCGTGGCCTCTGCTTTCATTAGAGAAGGGTAGTGGTCAATTTGGTTTGGAGATTGGTTCTAATCACGACCTATTTGGCGCTGTTTTCGATGTTGGTCTTCGTTATTGCCATTCGATCGGTAGTTGATCAGATCGCACATCGTACCGCGCGAGTGGTGAATGGTCAGGAAAGGCAATTATCACATCAGACAGATTGTTAATAAATATCTAGCCGTAATTGGCCATAACGCTTCTGTAGCTGCTAGAGCTTTAAGCGTCAGTCTCTCGGGCACGGATGTATACAAAGCCCCCGAGAACTTGAACGGTGTGTAGTTTCGTTATGGTACTATCTTACCGGCCTCCCCTTTGAGTGAGCTCGACAGAGCTATTGTAGGAACTCGAGTCTTTCATCGAACGGGTGGGCTCTTGTTCTGTGATGCCGATAACATCGATGCTCGGAGTGTTTTTGAGGTGAAGGCGGGGGAGAAGGTAGGCCAGTTCCCCGAGAATCTGCAAGAGATTATCGCCAACGGGGGTTTGACGGACTGGACCAAGCACGAGATTGCAAAGGCTGAGGCATGAAATCCTCGCGATCTAAAGTGAGTATCTTTTGATGGTGTTTTGGTATGACACCTATTAGTTTAGACATTTAGATTTGATGGCAAATGTCGTCTTGACTTTCATGATCACCGAGTAGGGTTCCTTAATCTCATGAGTAGCCCTAATGGCAAGCATTTCATCAGTCGAATGCAGTACTTCTCCTTTCTCCTCTTCACTTCCCCGACGTGAGCAAGTCAATCATAAAAGAGTACACAACCAACATGATCCCCCCACCAGGTGCAAAACGCACAATCTTAGGCACCAACCCCTTATACAGCGCCTTAACTCCCTCCTCCCTATAAAACTTCAAGATACCAGACCACACCCAAGGTAGTGCCTCTTTCGTACCAGTAGTGCTCTGAATCCGACTCTTGACCACATCAAAAGGTGTATTAAGCAACGTCCCAACCGTTCCGCCTACAGAACCAGCAATTAGGTCATTCACCATAGTACCCTTCTTCGTCTCTGCCTTTGGAAGAAGAGAGCGGACTTGAAAGATACATCCGAAGTAGCCGGCGTTCCAGATAATGTGTCTCCAAACGGTACTCTCGAAGCCTTGGTATAAACCAAGGGGTCCAGACTCGCGAACGATCTTGACGGCACAATCTAGAACGCCTTTGTACCTTGCTGCAGAAGACTTGTCTTGGAGTCGTATCTTGACTAGTTCGAAAGGTACGACGACGATGGATTCTGTTGCGCCGGCACTTGCGCCCGTGAGGATGGCTAGCTTTTGGTCTCGCCGTTGGGTCTGGAATATGTCGGCGTAGAACTTGGCCCAAGAGTCATTGGCCGTGAATTTAGTTGCTCTAAGACCGATATGTTAATATCTTGAGTGAAGAAGTAGCTGAATTGAGTACGCGCCTCTTGGGGGTCTCCATCAAGATCGGGGCCAGAATCCCTCTGTAGAAGCGGCCAACACTGATGGGACTGTTAGCTTTTAGGAGTTTTGGGGGGGATTAGCCGGCGCACCCTTCTTGCTTGGCTATCTTGCGGAAGCAGTCTATCATGCTTGAGTACACCACAGTTCCGCTCGTGCTCCGTTGTAACTGTCTTGAAGTTTGTCAGGAGACCATGATCCATACCTCTAAGTTTGCTCACTTACAATCTGGTCTTGACTACATCCAATGGATACCTAGTACCTTTGTCAGTTTATGCACATGTATTCACAATGGCTTGGGCGTTTTACATGATCAAGATCTACCATTGTCAGCGAATCACCGCTAACCTGGACTCCCTCAAATATGACCAACTCACTTCAGAGATCCCCGCAACACCACCTGTATCAATACCAAATTTGACATTTTCTCTCAGCTAATGCAAATCTGGCATGCGGGTTGGATTTTACACATACCTGCGAGCAGCTGTTGCGGGAACGTGGCAGTGGTAACCTGTCCTGGGGCCATACTGACAATCCTTGGGGCATCAAGATTTACGACGCATATGCTCCCCTTCTACGACCTCTTTCACATCTTGAACGATGTGTATATAGAAATTCAGGGTCCCACCTTCAAGTTGAAAGAAGGTCCCACAGCTTTCTAGACAGCTCATGTGGGACATGGGGCATTTACACATGTCATGATGCAGAGCAAGTTATGCATCTCGGTTTGGTGAATGGAGGTATATCTTTTCTGGGTCATTCTAAATTACTGATTCCCTACGACGAATCTTTATCTATAGTAACCACCTGATCCTCCTCCAAATTCTTAATCTCCTCTGCATCAAGTCCCAAGACCTCAGCCAGAACCTCCCTAGTATGCTGTCCCAACAACGGCGGAGGACTTCGTATCGAAGGTCCAGTTCTTGAGTATTGAACTGGACTGTTGAGAACCTTGAGCTTTCCTATCGCAGGATGATCAAGCTCCTTGACCATCCCTCTCGCCGTGACTACAATGATTAGAGTCTTGCCACAGAAGGGCGTGTAAAGGGGTCTTACCGTGTGGATGATTCAGTGTATCCTTAAGATCATTCACTTTGGCATATGGTAGACCTGTTCCCTCAAAGATGTCAAGCCACTCCTTTGTTGTCTTGGATTTTGTCGTGTCCTCTATCCACTTCTCCAAGACCTCCCTGTTCGCCACGCGTGACGAGTTGGTTGAGAAGCGCTCGTCGCTCGCCCACTCGGACTTGCCCAGACAATTGCAAAGAACACCAAAGAGGCGATCGTTTGCGCCGCCAATTAGAATATCTCCGTCGCTGGTGCAGAACGCGCGATAGGGGACAACCGAGGCTGAGCATGTTAGGATCTGTACGCCTGGGAGTTATGGTGATACTCACGATGAGATGTGCCATAGCGACCGCCATCTCTCTTGCCTGTCACCAGTACTGATTGGGCCATGTTGGATAGGGTCGCAACTTGACAATCGCTCAAGCACACATCAAGGTGTTGCCCTTGGCCGGATTGCCCTCGCTCAATAATGGCAGCCAGGACACTGTTGACCGCGTACAAACCGGTGGTAAGATCCGTCACCGCAACACCTACCTTGACCGGAGGTCCATCTCGGGGTCCTGTAATATGCATCAAACCCATTTCCCTACACATGAGAAACCAACTCGTCAGCAACTCATCTCATTCATTTCTGTGTTTAAGCTTACGCTTCAACCATGACATCGTATCCAGCACGGTCGCTATACGGCCCCGTCTGGCCATAACCCGTAATGCTCGCATAAATGAGTCTAGGATTAATCTTTGCCAGAGTTTCATAATCCAGGCCGTACTTCTTGAGGCTGCCTGGTAAGTAATTCTCAACCAAGACGTCCGAGTTCTTGACAAGCTTGGTTATAATATCGACGCCGGCCTTTTCCTTGAACGAGAGTGCAAGAGACTTTTTGTTTCGATTGACCTTTATACCCGATTGGTGAGAAATTTGCCCGGTCGTCTAATCTGGCGGATTGCATACCGATAGATAATAGGCGCTCTCGCCTTGGCCGCTTCGGCCGTCCAAGTATGGTGCGTAGGGCGGTCCCCAAGCTCTCGTGTCGTCGCCTCGCGTAGGATGTTCAATCTTAATAACCTCGGCTCTACCTTTCATCAGCATACAAGTCGACCCAAAGCAGCCATTGTTCTTGACTTACCCCAAGTCGCCTAATATCTGAGCGCAATATGGCTATGTCGTGTAAGCCACGCGGTTTAGTTAAACCATGAGGATTGACTTACTCCAGCTAATACCCTTGACATGTCAAGGACCCGAAGTCCGGTTAAAGGTTGCTTTGGACCCGCGAGGGTGGCATTGCCCCGTAAGAACAAAGTCCGTCGTGGGAGCGACGCCAGTCTCTGTCGAAGAGGTAACATTGGTAATATCCGCGATTGCATTGGAAGATTATTTTCTTTCTTTACTCCAATTTCCAATCTAAATTCTGCAAAATTTGGGAGTTTGATGTCTTGTATGTCGGTAGTTGGGATCATCCACTTGAGCTTCATGTGGGACGGTTAGACGTCCCACGCAGCAACGTGGGGCTAGTTCATGGCATTTCCTCATGAATGCCGATATGAACCAGGTACATTTCTAAGGCGACAAGGGGAGAATTGTTTTATTGTGCTGTATACTACGTCTCAAAAGCATCATACGCTAAAATCACAGCTTCTCAATTCGTCTCCCAGCTGTTTCTGTGCCCGCAAGGATGTTCAAGCACGCATTTCGCCTCACTGCGGCCTCTTCCCGGACAGTACCATGTTTCTATCGCAGTTTCTCTGGCTCAACCGCATTGCGGAGAATTGACAAGATTTCTTCATCTGTGACCGACGCCATCGGTGGGCTCAAGAGTGGTTCAACAGTCCTCGTGGGCGGCTTTGGCTTCTCCGGTGTACCCAACACGCTCATCAACGCCGTAGCCGCAAGACAGGACATCATAGATCTTACGGTAGTCTCTAACAATGCTGGAATGCCGGGTGCTGGTCTGGGTGCGTGATCTAGCGCACACTGTGTTTGACGAGGCTGACCCAGTATAGGCCAACTACTCGAGACGCGCCAGATCAGCAAGATGATGGCATCCTATATCGGCGAGAACAAGACTTTTGAGAAGATGTATCTGACTGGCGATCTCAGTCTGGAGTTGATCCCGCAGGGGACAATGGTGGAGAGATGTGCAGCCGGTGCTGCTGGTGTACCTGCATTCTACACGCCAGCCGCTGTCGGTACAATAGGTCAGTGGGAACTAGGCCACAGAGGTTGAGGATGAAACTGACCAAGAGCGATCTCAAGTCCAAACCGGTGAACTTCCTGTAAAATACAACCCCGACGGCACCGTAGCCACCATGTCCAAAGCAAAAGAGACCCGCCAATTCAACGGCAAGAACTACGTCCTAGAAGAGTCGATATTCGGCGACGTAGCCCTAGT
This sequence comes from Fusarium ambrosium, assembly GCA_003947045.1. Lineage (NCBI taxonomy): Eukaryota > Fungi > Ascomycota > Sordariomycetes > Hypocreales > Nectriaceae > Fusarium > Fusarium ambrosium. The sequence goes on from NIZV01000172.1 coordinate 30,869, forward strand.
CAAGGTTCACAAAGCCGATAGACTGGGCAACTGCACATTCCGAAAGGCTCAGAATAACTTTAACGAGTCCATGGCAAAGAACGCCAAGCTCACCATTGTCGAAGCTGACGAGATCGTCGAGGTTGGCCAACTTGCGCCCGAGAGTATTCATCTTCAGGGTATATACGTTGATGTGGTTATTGAGAGTACTGAGCCCAAGAAGATTGAAAAGTTGGTGTTTGACAAGAATCCCGAGGAAATTGTCAAGGGTGAGAGGCCATACCCGCAGAGTAGCATTGTTGCTAATTTGCCTACTTCAGAGACAGCATCAAACTCCAAGCGGGAACGGATCATTAAAAGAGCTGCCAAAGAGCTGAAAGATGGCATGTACGTCAACCTCGGAATTGGCATCCCTCTAGCGGCGCCAGCTCTGGTGCCCGACGACGTCGAGGTGGTGCTACAGTCCGAGAACGGCATCTTGGGCATGGGGCGATATCCCAAGCCTGGCGAAGAAGACCCAGATCTCATCAACCCTGGAAAGGAGACCGTGACTTTAAATACGGGTGCCTCGACTTTTAGTAGTCGAGAGAGCTTCAGCATGATCAGGGCGGGCAAGATTAACCTCACTATGCTTGGCGCGCTGCAGGTTAGCATGTATGGCGGTAAGTCTCTAGATGAAAGTACTCTTAAGAGAATAATGCTGATGGTCAAAGATCTCGCCAACTTTATGCTTCCGGGTAAGGTTAAAGGCATCGGCGGTGCAATGGACTTGGTCGCAAACCCGGAAAAGACAAAGGTGGTTGTAACCATGGTAGGCTGAAGACACCCCAAGCATCCTCTGATAGGGTACTGATGTGATTAATAGGAGCACGTTGACCGAAAGGGCCGTCCAAAGATTCTCAAAGGTAAGTCAGATCTAACACAGGCCCTTTACATATAGACGATTCTAACTGGGAGTCTTTAGAATGCACGTTTCCTCTCACAGGACCTCGCTGTGTGTCTAGAATCATCACGGATATTGCAGTATTTGACTGTACGCCTAATGGGCTGGTGCTTAAGGAGTTGGTGGACGAGGTCAGCGTTGATGAGCTGAAGAGCCTGACTGGGGCACCGTTTGAGATAGCCGACGACTTCAAGCCCTACGAAGTATAAGTAGTAATTATAACATTTACACTTTGCTTCACATATTCATGATTAATTTGGTTCTGTGCCGTGAGACATTACCACGCTGAGCTGCTGCTACGCCATTTTAGCGTTAGGAGCTGTGCTGTTCATCTATGCTGGCTGTATTCTTATGGCAAGTCGATGTGTCAAAACTATCTTGGTAGCAATTCCATCATGCAGGTTGCAGAAGTTTACCAAGCAAGAGTCTTGGGGGACTCGTCGGCGAAATGTATCATCTTCACAGCGGCACCGAGATCACCAGGTTGGAGGATGGATCTTGGTTCAATCCATCAATCTATAATTACTGCTAGTCTCGCTCAAGATCATCCAACTATTTACTATATGCCCCCAATGTGTCGTCAATCATCCGTTGAGATGAACCCAAGTAATTAACAGGATCACACAAAGCCTCCAGCTCCTCTATCGAAATCGCATCAACCACTCTCTTATCCTCCTTCAACGTCTCAAGCAAAGTCGCCTCCCCACCACGCTCAATAGTCTTCTTACAAGCCTCATACACAACATCATGGGCATTCTGCCTACCGACGTACTTTGCCAAACTCATCATGACTGCCTCCCCAACGATCAACCCCTTGGACATGGCTAGGTTAGCCGCCATTTGACCCTCATGGACTTCAAGTCCAGCCAGGGTGAATTCAGCTTGGTGGAGGGCTCCAACCGCTGCGACGAAACTCTCAGGAATTGCGACCCATTCAAGGTGCCATGGACCTGATGCGCGTTCAAAGTCTGATACCATTCCATCGAGGACGAGGCCAGCGTTTGAACGTAGGACTTTGGAGGCTGCTAGTATGACTTCGCTGGAAATGGGATTGCGCTTCTGTGGCATGGTGGATGAGGCGCCTCTGTGGGGAACAAAAGGCTCAGCGACCTCTCCAAGTTCGTTGGACGACATGATGATAAGATCCAGTGCTATCTTTCCGAGCGAGCCTCCTATAAGGGCCAGCAAGTTGATTGCCTCAGATATACCATCACGAGCCACATGCCATGTGATGGGCGGATCGGCTAACCCCAGCTCAGAAGCAAGCTGCTTGCGAATGTTGATGCCATCTTCACCCGGGCCAAGAGAGGCAAGCGTCCCAGCAGCACCACCATACTGCACCATCAAAGCCCGAGGTCTCAACTGCTGCAGCCGCTCTCTATGACGATATAGTCCAGAGAGCCACACTGCGCACTTGTATCCAAAGGTGACGGGCAGAGCATGTTGTAGATGAGTGCGTCCAGCCATGGGTGTATCACGATGAGTAACAGCAAGTCGCTCCAGAGCAGCAATGACTCCAGAAAGTTTCGCCTCAACAACTTCAAGTCCAGCCTTGACCTGCAAAACGCTAGCTGTGTCCATAATGTCTTGCGTCGTGGCGCCCCAGTGCACGTACTTGCCCGCAGGACCACACATGGCGCTGAGCTGGCGCACCAGGGGCAGGATTGGGTATCCGACGATATCAGTCTCGTTACGGAGACGGTCGAGGTCTAGAGCTGAAACATCAGCTTGTGATGTTATCTGGGTACCGGCGTCGGCGGGGATAACATGGCAATGAGCCTGTGCCCGCGCGAGGGCCGTTTCGACGTCGACACATCGTCGGATGTATGCCTCGTCGCTAAAGATCTGATCAAATGTCAGTAGATGTAGATCACAAGGAGAATATCAATCCTTACGTTGCGAATTTCTTGTGTGCCAAACAAGTTCCGGAAAATGACAGAGTCAAACGCACTGATTGAGCCCAGACGACGACACTGGGGTTGAGAAGGGAGCCGGATTGCCGTAGCCAGACGACGGCAGGATACAAAGTTTCGCAGCATATTTTCAATTGCTCCCTCAGGCACATTCAGTAAGTGAATGAGTAACAGTGTCCCACAAGATACTTTATACCACCCCTAGTAAGAGAAGCCATCGTCATGTGGGGTCGTCCCACATTGGGGTAGGAGTGCACATCCCATCTTCCCCGGATCCCACTTGGACCAGGGATGCTTCAGTCTGGGGGAAATGGGTCCAGCTGCCTGCATCTTGGATGTGCTGCTGCTGGGTCCCAGTCCGGTACCATGGTTCTTGGTAAGGGGGGGCTTATAAGTAGCTTGAGTTGTCAAGTGGACCGAGAGATGCTGACAACGAGACACGAAGAGGAGACATCACCATCATCAAGATAATCCTCTACACATTACAAGTCCATCTACTTCTTCTCTTTTCATCATAGACACTTGAACGCCATGACTATCGCCCCCAAACCCCGCGTCGCTGCGACAGACCCCCAAAAGGTCTTCCACTACACCGACCTCCAAAGAACCAAGCCCACCCGCGAGAATGACCCCTACGACTACCAACCAGGCTGGGGAAACCGACACCAGTCCGAAGTAATCCCCGGAGTCCTCCCCATCGGCCAGAACAACCCACAAGACCGTGGCTTCGGTCTTTACACAGAGGGCATCACATACTCTGCCTTTGCAGCCCCGAGGGCCCTCAACTCGAGCACATACATGTACCGCGCCAGACCATCTGCTGCTCATCAGGGATATTCCAACATTGAGACAAAGTCTCATATTGAGAATTGCTTCTTGTCTTTGAATCCAAAGGTTGAGGCTCTTCCTGAGCAGGCTGAGTGGTCTCCTTTCCCACTTCCCCCAGAGAATGAACAGATCGATTTCACTGATGGTCTTCATACTCTCGGTGGAAGTGGAGATCCCAATCTTCGCCAGGGAATCGCCCTCTATGTTTACATGATCAACACTTCTATGGAGAACAAGGCCTATTGCAACACAGATGGCGACTTTCTCATCACCCCGCAACTAGGCATCCTAGACATCCAGACAGAAATGGGCAAGCTCTTTGTCCAACCTGGAGAAATTTGCGTCATTCAACGCGGAGTCCGTTTCCGAATCAACTTAGCCCCAGGCACTCCTGTTGCCCGTGGCCACATCGCTGAAGTCTGGGGTTCTACTTGGGAACTACCTGACCTTGGTCCTCTGGGAGGCCATGGCCTTGCCAACCCAAGGGACTTTCTGTTCCCTGTCGCCCATATCGATGAAGACTTGCACGTTCCATTTACCGTTGTTGTCAAGAACAATGGAAAGCATGTCGCCATCAAGCAGGACCACAGTCCCTTTGACGTGGTCGCCTGGCACGGCAACTGTGTCCCCTACAAGGTTAGCAATCCCTCTTAGATGTCTCTCATATCTAACAATAATCAGTACGACTTGACCAAATTCGTCGCTCAAAACTCAACTACAGTCGACCACACAGACCCAAGCATCAACACAGTTCTAACAGCCAAGTCATCCGACCCTCACGTCCCACTAGCCGACTACCTCTGGTTCGGTCCACGCTGGGATGTAGCTAGCAACAGTTTCCGCCCACCATACTTTCATCGAAACAGCGCGACTGAACTCTTGGCCTGCATATACGGGGCGGGTCTCGGTCGGTCTGATGAGTTCCAGCCTGGTGGGTGCAGCTATGAGGGTGGACACACTCCCCATGGAGGTTTTGGTGATGAGTATCTACTTGAGACACCACTTCAGGTTAATGAGCCGCGTAGGATCTTAACAGGTGAGTCTGAGGAAATGAATCAGCAGAATTACGACTAACCTTTTTCAACAGACCAGATGACCATCATGGTCGAGTCCTCACGAACCTTTCTCTTCACCGAGTACGCCCGAAAGATCTGCGGCGTCCTCCACAGCCAAGGCACAGATTACAAAGTCTGGGAGAGACTACCTGATCGCTTCTCGGCGCATCCTCTGACCAAGCAGTTGCTCGCCCGGGCGGCACAGGACAAGGCCAATAGCAGGAAGGCAGCTGATTACTACCACTCTCTTGACCTGCTAAAGGATGCTGCTCCTACTCAGTCTGTCAAGGAGATTTCTGCTCATACTAATGGGCATACAAATGGTGACAAGGTGGCCGTGGCTTGATGGGATGAATCGTGAGTTTATGGATCCAATTCTGGGAGGATGGGGATGGGAGTAAATTGATGTACGAAGGTCTTATGTTCTGTGTCTTTATAGTCGGGATCTCTTCCGTCATGTCTTCTGCAGAACTGACTGCATCCTCACTCTTTGTATGAATCGGCGTCTTTATCATATTGCAAGCATACACGCTCGCTTCAAATTAAATAGTACATCATATTACATGCAGTCATCAGTTACCATCAGGCTGATCCTCCACATCAAGCAAAGAGTCGCTCATAATCCTCAAAATATGACAAAGCCCCTTTGCGTTCCATTTTCCCACCTCCTCAATAAGACTGGAAAACTCCAATAGTATCATCTTTGCCGCGTTGTATCCTCCTTCGCATATTACTCCAGAGAAGCTGATAACGCCGCCTTCCCTAAGGAATCTTCTGGCTGCGTTCTCTTGTCCATCGTCGATTGTCGATCCTGGCGTTGACATCGCTGCCGTCCCGTTTCCGTTTAATAAGGGCCAATCCACCTCGTTGAGAAACTCGTATGGTTCCACGTCTGCAAGCCGAGAATCCTGGTTTGGCGGCATCATGAATACGTACAGCCCAAGGACAAGCGCCGCAGCAAAAATGGAGACTTCTGAGTGAAACATGGTGCCATCGCTGATGCGCCGACGGCTCATGGCAGTGTAGATGCCAGCAGCGTGGAGGCAAGCTCGTCTGGCATACCAGGTTTGACTCCAAGCAGCAATATTCTGCAAGGCTTCGTGAGCGCCATCGGCTCCCTTTCGACCCGCTGCGAACTCAAAGACTTCGAGATTGGCGAATAGATTGATGTTGAGGAAGTGCCACATGACGATGCAGTTTGGGTTCTTGTACCTGAGGAACCTCGAGTAGGCGGCGTATATCTCGTTTAGTAAGCCCGATAGCGCTCTTCCAGTGTCTTCGGATGCGAACACTCGGTTGGATGCATCAGAGAGTCTGTATCCTCCATTCGCAGACGGCACCTTGGCGACACGGATACGAACTTCCAGAATTCGAATCCATATGATGGAAAGTAGCCCGATGATTCCAACTGGTGACAGATTTTGCGAATCTGGTAAGCGTACTGAGGGTTCATGGGTCTGTATCATGACGGTTCCGGACACAATGCTGGTGCCGCTGTCAACAATTCGTCTCCATGATCTTGCTGACGAAGCCTGGAAAAGTTCTACCGAGCATGGGACCTCGAATTGCATTGCTGGGGATCGAATGAGTGGTCTGTCGCCTAAGCTATATGCCCACCAAGCGTCCGTCATTATTAACGTCGAGATCAGTCTACGCACCAAGTTAGCAAATGGCACTCTGGAAGGCATTCCCGACCAACTTACCTCTTTACACTCTCTGCTCTCGCCCAGGCCTTCCAGAGAGCATCATCATTTCGTAGTTGGCCTTGAGACTCGTTTTGTATCCTGAGCTGTTCCACGAGGCCTCCTAGGCTCGGCGAGTCCGGGCAGGCGCTGAACAGGCCAGACAATTGGGCAACCTGGAAGAGAGTGTCAGTTCGTTTCCACATCTCGTTTGACCAATAGCACCTTACTGAAATTGTTTGGCTATACAGCATGCGTGCTAGAATCTCGTTTTGTTTGTCCTATACGGGCAAGTTAGGATACAGTCATTTGGGCTGAGCACACTGGCAACATACCACAGGTGGACAAATCGACCAAGCCATCAGAAGCACCGCCGCAGACGTAAGATGGGCAACAAGTCTCACAGAGCTACCCGGTCCAAATGATGGCGTCGCCAACTGATGACAACATTTCTGAGTCGCCGCAGGTAGGAAGCTAAAGGCAAAGTCCCTAACTTGTTTCGAGTCGAAATGCACAAGCCCAAGGAGACATAATGACAAAACGACCAAGTTGGGCGCAGATTTCGCAGAAAAAGTAGGGCGATGTATAAATGGGAGCAATGAGTGAGGCTGTCGAAAGACAATGTCGAGGCCGAGGTTGAGTAATCTCGTTGGCGGAAACTTGCTGCTAGACAAGGCATCAGGCACGAACTCATGAACAAGCTCCTGTCGTTTATCCTCATCAAGACCCCATTTTGACTCCTTCTCCTTTCCGATAGACGGCGTAGGTGACGTTTCCGAGATGAAGATATCGGTCAAGATGTTATCGCCTCTGTAGCCCACCACATCGATCCATATCCTCGCAGCACCGTCATCGGTCAGTCTCGATCGATTGCTGGGCCATAGTCTCGCAACTTGGGCGAATCGTTCGAGGGGAATGCTGCCCGCGCGTTCCGTGGAGGCAAATTGGGAGCTCGTCAATGTTGGGGAGTTTCCGTTGGCTGTAGAGAGGTTCAGGAAATCCAGTGAGTTGAAGTTGCCGTGGAACAAGTCTAGGACGCCTTGACAGGCTTCAAGATCGTTGGAGAAGCCATTGCCTGCCATGAAGTTAGTTGCATGTTCACCTCGGTAATTGAACATGTCTTATCATACTCATCATTAATGAAGACTGCACAAAATCGGTGCCGCCGCTCAACATGACGTGAAAGTCAGTACTGCCATTCATCATCTCAGGTGGTGATGTCGTCAAATCGGGAACGACAAGATCTTGTACGGATGCTTGCTCTGGCAGAGGTTCCGAATGGTTCTCCTGTGGTCTTTCAAGCGAAGGCTGTGCGATCGCAAATGCCGAGTCGCCGTTCATTCCTTGATTACGAGCCTGTAACAATGTCGCCGCAGCCAATGCATCCAGTTCTGAGGTGATGAGCTGGTCAGTCGCATCAATTGCCGTCGGATTTTGACTCATATCGTCCCCTTGATTTGGCAAGCCATTGCTATTATCACCGCTCGTTTCAACCTCATTTTCGGCGGTGCTCCCCCGACGGATGTTCTGATTCTGTTCGATGGCGCTTTCGGGATTGCTCTGGGTGTCGTTTGACGAGTTATCTTGCCCATGAAAGTACTTGACGTGTCTCAACAAAACGTCGCTAGCCCAATTCCTCAGCATACAAGACAATTAAACAGGGAGAATGAGCACGCCTGTCGTACCACAGCGTGAACTGACCTCCGGGCGTACCGACGATTGCACTTACGGCACTGGTATGGCTTCTCTCCTGTATCTACACAAACCTCATGTCAGCTCGCGACAGCCACGCATTTCGGTCGAGTGGAAGACCTACGAGAGCGCTCGTGGCGCAAAAGGTGCTCAGTCTTGATGAAAGTCCTATGGCAATACGAACAGCGTTTCATCCTCGTAGAACAGAGCCCGACTGGGGCAAGAAAGCAAAGAGTAGAAGCTGGAGGTTTTGCAGCGGTAAGTTTTGCCTGAGCACTCAGTGGGGCTTGACAAAACGGATGTACGTGACCCCATGGAGATGCCTCCCAACCACTCCCGTGTCAAGAACGGGACATTCGGTCCCTGCCTTGGACTCCACTGGACCCGGGTCTGTCAAAGGTAGGTCGTTTGCGGGGAGGACGCGGGGTTGGAAATGCGGGGGGTGGGACAGGACAGGGGTAGGTAATGTGGGACGGCTACACATGACGGCAAGTGATATTAAGACGAGGTCATCCAAAGTGAGAGTGTTATCATTGGCTCTTGTACGTAGTCATGTCTCCTTCCCTGGTCCATCCCTCGTTGGGTGCGACCCTTCACGGTGTGTCGCGGGGAGACCATGTTTGGCAGTTCAGGGGTCTTCAATATGGAGCCATTCCGTATAGATTCGCTAACCCGGAACCACCGGCGACACTTGTGGGGGAGGTTGACTGTACCGGCTACGGGTATGAAACACGCAGATACTGTCACTGTCTAAGTTGCTAAGTTACCTTTACAGTCCGCGATGCCCTCAGAATCACGTTGACTTTCGTCACTTGCTACGCATTCCTCAAGATGAGGAGGTTCCTGTGCAAGACGAGGACGAGTTTACATGTTTGAACCTTGAGGTCACCGTACCTTCTCTGGCGTCACTCCCTGAGCGACCGTATCCTGTTCTCGTATGGATTCATGGTAAGGCGGCACACGAATCTTAGAGTCCAAACACTCATTCTCTCTAGGGGGCTCTCAAGCCGTATCTTTCGGCACTAGTGCTTCGGGGCTTTGTGGTGAGTCCAATTACCACATCCACTCGGCTGCCATGTCTGACTGTCAGAACCAACCGGGCTCGTTCAGAAGTCTATCGACATGGCTGAGCCCATCGTTGTCGTCACCATCAACTACAGGCTGAACATGTTTGCGTTTGGCGACCGCGCCAGTGAGAGAAACCTAGCCTTGAGAGATCAACAGCGTGCTTTGGAGTATGTCAAGACACATATAGCTGGCTTTGGTGGCGACCCAGTGAGTTTTATCCGAGCCATCACAGCCTAAACTCACCAAGCTTTTATTGAAGAGGTTCCTAGTTGACAATAACATCTCTAGGACAATATCACCATCGCTGGTGAAAGTGCTGGAGCTGTCTACTGCCACGCTCATCTACTCATGGGCAGCCCCGCCCGTCAGTGCATCCTACAGTCAGGAACTCTACATCTCTCACCGCCTCAGTCAAGAACAACCGCCGAAACCCTGATAGACAGGGTGAGCAACGAGCTGTCGCAGCTCGGAAACTGGACACTCCGTGATGCGCCCGTGTCCAAGCTACTTGAAGCTCAGGAAAGACTGGGTTTGGGGTCATTCTACCTCCAGATTGAGGAAAGACTTGAGGGCTGGGAAGAGAGAATCGGAGAGCACTTCCAGCGCGTCTTGATAGGAGACACGGAATACGAGGTACGGCGTCGTCGCACTCCTCTTCTCATGTGCTAACAAGCGATCCACTGTAGTCAGTTCTATGGCGAAACGGAATTGAGTCGTTGTCTCCGGAGTACATCTGCGGTGCATTCGATTCTGCCGGAGAAGCAGCCCCAGCTTTAAAGAAGCAATACGGCATCATCCCCGACCGACCAGTTTCATGCAAGCTAGGAGCATTGGACCTACTCAACGACGCAAGATTCAGCCTACCAATTGACAAGTTTATGAAACAATGCCAACAAGCCAAAAGACCTTGTTTTCGCTTCCTTGTCGACCAGCCAAATCCATGGCAATCTTCCAGCCGCGCCCATCACGGCGTTGACCTCTTATATCTATTCAACGGGTATGACTTGTCTCACAATCAACCCGCGCAAGATATCGCGAGCTCTATGCAGGAGAAATGGATCACTTTTATTCGTGGTAAAGATCCTTGGGAGTCTGGAGAGGCGTTTGCTTTTGGACCGTTTGGGGAAAGTCGGGTTTTGAGTCCTCAGGGTCTTAGTGCGAGGAGGAGACAGCGGCATGTGGCTGCTCTGGCTGCTCTTGGGTCGCAAAAGGTTAACGAGATTGTGGCCAAGTTGGCAGCTGGGAGGTCGAGTCTCTTGAATTGATGTTGACGCATAGCCTTTGTTATCTTGTGACATCCATAAAGTGATAGGTGGATGGAGGCGAGCGTCAGGCGTATAGAGTTAATAGGCTCCGGTGACTCTCGATATATGGTTCCCCTTCACATATATCCCGCCCAGTACTTGAACTGCCATTCTCTCGCAACAACTAAGGTCCCAACTTCATTCCCAGCACATCAAGTCTCAAGGAGAAATGAAAGATGAGTCAGTACCCATCCAGGGTAGACGAGGGGGGAAGAACTAAGATACTCGACAAAATGATCTTTGTCTTTAGGAAAGAAAACCCCAAAAGGGTAGAATGTGAAGAATATCGAGGTAGATACAGTAGCTTACATGTATACTGGACAAGAGGTCAAGTCAACAAACTCTAGAAGTTGAAAGACTAACCAGCTCGTCATGAGAGACTGTGTGTGATGATCCAGGACTTGATTCAACAAGCACTGTCTATCTAAGGTCATTTAGGCGGAAACACCATCATTATTAAATAGTTTCGTTATAATATTTTGCCCTTCCAGAGCCATAGCAGGCCCCGTTACAAAATCAAATCGGGGTTTCCCCGAGCAAGTGCCCACGAAATGAGGCGACTTGACCACATTACATGGGACAACGGGATCCGGTCTCCGAAGAAGCAGTTTACATTGCGCCATTTCCAAGACAAGCGGGACATGAACTATTATTCTTCTAACATGATTCAATAGACTGCATGTCTATTTGAGCGTGGAAGATCCAGCCTATGGGTGAAGCCAGGTGCGTGAGAAGCATCTCGGGGACGGAATCCGGCCGCCAAGGGAGTTGTATGATGTGTGTACGATTTGAAAGAATCATTACTGTAACATTCTTCGAATCGCTTCATTTCGATGTGAGGGAATTATCAGAAATGGGACCACTTGAGGGATTAGAATAACCTTGATAGCTTGTGCCTTGGAGAGTCGCGAGCTGATGTGTCGGAGTGTGTTGGCCGGTGTACCTATCTCATCACCACATCAAAGAACAGTCTTGTCTTTCATCAAACCTCAAACAGTGATAAGATTAGTGTAAAAGATGAGGAAGAACCAACGGATAACAATGGCTCGCGTGATATCTGTCCCTAACCTATCAACCCCCGTCATGCCGAACATGTCAACCCTTCGGAGCCCACATCTAACCCCCGAGCCGGACGACATGACATGACAAGTTTCGGAAGCGCTATCTTCCCATGATATTAATGACATTTTACCCCTCGTGTACCTCACGCCCTACGTCACATTGTCCAATCACGAACCTCAAACATCTCATGTAGGGTCCACGCAGGTGTGGATCAAGTTCGGTCGCGGGGCATAACTTATCATGATTGCGACGATGCCGGCAACGGAGGGATTTGTATTAAAATACCCTTGATCACCTCGATTATTATTCTAATCTTTTCCTCATTATTTTCTCAAGTACTTACCAAGATACCCTTTACAAACATCAACAAAAATGGCTTCCCTTTCTCTTCCTGAGCCTTTCGCTAGCATTCCCCGAGAGAACTTCCTCTTCGGCCCCTCTCCCATTCAGGAACTCCCGAGGATATCCGCCGCTCTCGGAGGAAAGGTCAATGTCTACGCTAAGCGCGAGGACTGCAACTCTGGTCTCGCCTATGGAGGAAACAAGGTCCGAAAGCTCGAGTGCGTTAACCAATTCCTTTCCCCCATTCTTCAATCGCTGACTTTTTTAACTTGCAGGTACCTCGCTGCTGAGGCCAAGGCCGAGGGCGCCGATACCCTCGTCTCCATTGGCGGCGTTCAATCCAACCATACCCGCGCCGTGACGGCCGTCGCTACAAAGCTCGGTCTCAAGGCCGCCACCGTCCAGGAACACTGGGTTGAGTGGGAGGACCCCGGTTACGAGAAGGTCGGCAACATTCAGCTTTCCCGTCTCATGGGCGGTGACGTCCGTCTCGACCCTTCTACCTTTGGCATCGAGCACAAGACTACCCTCGCCAAGCTCACCGATGAGCTCAAGTCTGCCGGTCGCAAGCCTTACTACATCCCCGCTGGTGCTTCCGACCATCCCCTCGGTGGTCTCGGTTTTGCTCGCTGGGCATTCGAGGTTGAGGCTCAGGAAAAGGAGCTCGGCGTCTTCTTTGACACCATCATCGTCTGCGCCGTGACAGGCTCAACCTTTGCCGGTATGATCGCCGGTTTCAAGCTAGCCGAGAAGAACGGCTCTCCCAAGCGAAAGATCATCGGAATCGACGCCTCAGGAAAAGTCCAGCAAACCTTTGACCAAGTCCTCCGCATCGCCAAGTCGACAGCCTCCAAGATCGGTCTCTCAGAGGATGACATTACCGCAGACGACGTCATCCTGGACCCCAACTACAACGCCAAGATCTACGGTATCCCTGACGAGACCACCATCGCGGCCATGAAATTTGGTGCTCAGACTGAGGCTTTCATCACTGATCCTGTTTACGAGGGTAAGAGCTTGGCTGGTATGATTGATTTGATCAAGACGGGCAAGATTGCTGGTGGCAATGTGCTTTATGCTCATCTTGGTGGACAGTTGGCTCTTAACGCTTACTCGTCGCTGTAGAGTGGTTCTTTTGTAATTTATAGCGTAGAATACTGTAGATAGCAAGTCAGACCTCTGAAGAGGTACTTGTTTTTTGATAGCATTGCTGAATGTCGTTTGTGAAGTAGAATCTGATCGTCTTTTGCCAAATCGAGGTGTCTATTCAGTGCTCTCTATCCCACTCCTTTGTGCTACCCATTAGGTTCCTTGTTAAAGTTATTGGAAATATTCTAGGTTCTCGCATAAATCAAAGGTACGGAGAAGTTCCTTCGTGATGTATCTTTAGCCGATGTCCTTTGTTTCGAATTAATCAAGAGAAATTACAACCAAGCCAACTTCATTGTGCCGCACTCTAGCTCTCTCCTTTGGCCTTGATGAAAGCCTCCATAAAGTCTTCAGCGTCAGGTTGCCCATCAAGCCGCTCCCCTTGAACCGCATAGTTTGGAACACCAGCTCCCGCTAGAAACTCCTTATTTTTACCAGCTTGATCATCCACGGCCTTGACCTGCTCCTCAGAATCCAACCACTCATCAACCTCGGTATCAGTAATACCCGCGTTAACGGCAATCTCTCGAAGAACCTCTTTAGTCGAAATGTCCTTTTCCAACGCATGATATGCCTGAAAGATTCCTTCAACGATAGAATTCAGAACTTCAGGCTCCTTTGTGCTAGCGAGGCGTACGAGCGTATGCGCGAACCGAGTGTCACCGACTTTTCCACCACTTTTGAAATTGATGCCAACGCTGCGTCCGATCTGGTTCATCCTCTGATATAGCTTCTCTCGTTGCTCTGTATTCATATCGGCTAGCTTTACATCGGCCACTTCGGATTTGTCGACGCTGTGAGTTGAAGGGCCGTAGCTGAGATAATAAGGTCGCCAGTTGATGGCAAAGGTATCAGATTTGCCACCTGGGTATGTCTTTTGGTATAGGGAGATGGCCATTTCAAGTTGTCTTTTTCCAATGTAGCACCACTTTTCATTCGTTAGCCCACAGCTCTTGGCCTTGTGGTTGCTGTGCTACTTACAGCGCATACAAAGTCAAAGATGATGTCCACTTCGATGACGGTCATTTCCGCGTCCCCCACCTGCGCCGTTTGGGGGCGGTCAAGTACTGAGGATAGCTGGATTCTAGATTATCGAGGAGATTGTCTCGCTTCTCTGAAGGATCAGAAGGTTGCTCAAGACAACAGTTCTAGGCAACAGAATTTGCGTGTGCGGGGTTCCTCACCTCGACACGTCACATCTGCTGATTCAGCTTTCCCACCCAACTTGAAGTTATCCCCATTCCATAAAAACCACATAAACAATCTTTCACTAGCGTTCATCAGCTTAGTGTAACGTTGCAATTCCCAGAGTTCCCCGGTTAGAAGCAGACGGAAACCGAGTTGAAAGGGGGATGTTTCCACAAGACTCGATGGGAGTTTTACACAAGATAGATCGAGGAAACGTCACACAAAAAATTGAAGGGTCGTTTGAGACTGGTTTCATTGACCATTCTGTCTTCTTATTGGTCTTTCATGTACATCTGCTTTGTCTGTTTCATTGATATTGCCAAATCATGGTCAAGCTCGACTGCCTAAAACAAAGGTGATGTGTGAAGAAGAAATTCACCGAAAAGTCGCATTGTGCCTGGGTTGGCAGTTTCATTTCACTGCTTAGCCTATATGAACCTTCAGAACCCATTTCTTCACTTGGTCTCTCAACTCTCTTCACAACCAAGCCTTCGTCAACATACCTATCGACAGTCCAGATCACCAACAACCCACCTCGAGTCATTTACACCACAGTCGGTAACATGCACATGGATCAGCAGGGTGAGGACATGCATCAGCATGAACTCATGGAATTGATCTATGCTGGATATAACCCTGGGGACATGTCTGTAACGCAACCTCACTATCAGATGGCCCAGTTCAACAACAACATCTCGGAAATGTCACCCTCGGTGAACTTGACGTGGCCTCATCCCCAAGACACCATGATGATGCCGGATCTGAGCATGTTGCCTACATCGCTTAACCAGAGCGGTCACTGCCTGAACACCGACGAGTGGACGCTGGACGATGTCTTGAAGACAGAGATACTCGATGTGCCGGGTCTAGAGGATACTCCGCAATCCAACACGATAACACCCTCCACCGACCATCTCGAACCAGTCACCCCAACCCAGAACCCCATCTCCCTAATAGCCATCCCAGGAGCAAAGCTCGACACCGAAAGACCTCCCAAGAGACACCGCCTCCAGGTCCCACAGATAACAGATGGACCAGATGGCCATCTTGTCTCCCTCCTCAGCGACCCAACCTTCAAGTATCAAGGCCACATCGTCTCCTTAAGCCACTCTTTTGACCTCCGTCAACAATACGACCGCCTCTCAATTCAGCGAGGTCGCAACACCACCTCTCCAGAACAAGACGAGTCCTTTCCCAACACCGACGACGAATTCCGCGGTCGCATCCGGGAGATCTTTGAAGCTATCTGTGACTGGACCGACTTGCGAGAGTGGCGGGCCAAGATGGGACAGAAGCGCGTCAGGGAGTGGCTTGCTGAAGTTGCGCAGCAGAGGAGAAGTCAGGGTCTTGATGATGACTTGTCTAAACTCTCTGACAAGGAACTCATGCCTCCTGCGAATCGCATGCCGTCTATGAAGGAACAGTGGAAGAATGTTATCCATCGCACCATGTCAGACATTGAGATTGAACTCCTCTGCGCACAAATCCTCGTAAGTCCTCAACCCTCACTTTTGCATCTCTCATCTAACCGTGTAACAGAAGCAGGCCATGGCTGCTCAAAAGGGCCTCAACACGACTCCAATGTGGAGCAACAACGAAACGCAGTGGGAAGAGTTTTCGACATTCTCGGAGCGCTAGGACCGCATCTTGAATGCATTTCGAGTGAGTGACATTTTCTCTATTAAGTGCGCATTTATTGACAGCTGGTAGGACAACAAGGTCTTGATCCACTCGGCCATAAGAGCGCCCTGGATCACACGCATTACAAACTCTCCACACTCAGAGACTCGTGTAGGTTTTCTTGACTTTTTTACATGGACGATATTAATGGGATGTTGATAGAGAAAGTACCAGAATAAGGCTGGCAACGATCGCAAGCGAACTCTGATTGAACAGGGCGGCTCAGAGAAGAAAAAGGCCAAGGCCGAGTCCATGTCGCCTCTTTGAGCGCGCAAAAGATTGTCATCATCTATATACAAAGTTTAGATCAGAGTGCGATAGGATAAACTTGCAATTTGGCAGGCATGGATGATTGTGTTGGTAGTCTGAGTGTCACACAGCATGAGATCTAGAGATACGGACAGGTGATTCGACAGGTAGTCGACAAATATATTTCAGATTTCTTTTGTCAAACATGATGTTTGCCTTCTTTGTCATGTAAATACTTCATTGTCACAAGATTGGATAAAAGATGAGCAAACTGCAATTCTCAATTATGGCGTCAAGCGCCCGCTAGTTTTGATGCAAACGCATACGAGACTTTTCTCTCATAGCTTCCCTTCCACACAGTGGTATGTCTTTTTTTCGTGGCCATTCTCCCTTAAACACCATTAGATAAATCCCTTCTTTACCATCCTCGAACGGCAAGCTTCTCCTCGGGCTTCATGCTATCGCAGTTGATGCCCACCATAGCCTCACCAAGTCCAGTGCTCGTCTCAGCCAACACCTTGGGATCCTTAAAGTGAGTCGTCGCGCGAACGATAGCCTTGGCTCGCTTGGCGGGGTCACCAGACTTGAAGATGCCACTACCGACAAAGACACCATCGCAGCCCAGCTGCATCATGAGAGCCGCGTCGGCGGGAGTAGCGACACCGCCGGCGGCAAAGTTGACGACGGGGAGACGACCAAGCTCGGCTGTCTGGCGGAGGAGTTCGGCGTCGACCTCGAGTTCGCGGGCCATTTCTCGGATGCGGATGATGCCGCCTTCAGCAAGGGCTGCCTTGGCTTGGGCGATCTGTCGGTTGACGGTCTTCATGTGACGAACAGCCTCGACGACATCACCAGTACCAGCCTCACCCTTTGTTCGGATCATGGCAGCACCCTCCGCAATGCGACGAAGAGCCTCACCGAGGTTTCGACAACCACAAACAAAGGGAACACCAAAGGGGCTCTTCTCAACGTGAGACTCATCATCAGCAGGAGTCAAAACCTCACTCTCATCAATGTAATCAACACCGAGAGCCTCGAGGATCTGACACTCTACAAAGTGACCGATGCGAGCCTTTGCCATGACGGGGATGGTGACGGCCTCTTGAATCTCCTTGATCATGGCCGGGTCCGACATGCGGGCTACGCCTCCGTCCTTGCGAATGTCGGCGGGGACTCGCTCGAGGGCCATTACGGCGCAGGCTCCGGCTTCTTCGGCGATGCGGGCTTGCTCGGCGTTTGTCACGTCCATGATTACGCCGCCTTTGAGCATCTGGGCGAGGCCTGCCTTGACGGTGAAGGAGGACTTGGCCTCGCCGCCGTTGTTGGAAGTGTCGTTGGTCATGGTGATGGATGTGAAGGGTGAAGATAGGTAGAGTGAGTGAGTTGAGTGAAGATGATGAGTGTGTGTGGAGATGAAGAGAAGAGAAGAAGATGTCTGAGAAGTACCCTTTATATTACGTCTCTGACTCAAGAAGTCAAACACGTAAACCCAAAAAGCAGGTATTACTCAATTAAGAAGGACCATAGAACAATACCTACCTACCGAAGCCCCCTCCATCTCGGCGTTGCCCCTCCCCCTCCGCCGCCCCGGTATGCGGCGCCGGAGCACCACGGGTTGCGGAGTGTCCTGCGTCCGCCGCATGCATGTGCGTGTGACGAGAGACTTTTTTTCCCCTCAAGGGAAAACCTTAATGTCCACATCCCACTAGCGGTCGTTTTCTCCGACTATCCGATCTAGGCGCCGCCCTTGTTCCGACGGATGGATGCAATAGGGCGGATGTTACAAGCTGATCCTTTAGAGATTTTGCGGCAATTGTCGGGAAGACGAGGGACAAGAGATATAGCATCATGCAAAGATATGGGTAAAAAACTGAACAAGATTGTCTCAGCGTATCATCCTGTCCCCCCGTGATCCATCCTTCATGTCCTCGATTCTAGAATGTCTCGTTTTTGAGGGTGTGTTGAAACTTTGACTTGAAGTGTCTGATTGTTCTTTGCATGGCTTTTTTCGCCACAATCCAGATCCGTGGATAACCTAGACTACCGTATCTATCCATCAAAACTTCCCCATTGTTCCTCCAGCTCAGTTGTCCATGACAATGCCGACATCATTCATTTCCCCTCATAGAAGGTCAAGATAGCGGGAACCCCCCCCAGTTCCAGACCCATCATCACCCGTGTCTATCCCACCAAAGCCGCATAATCGTCCCCTCCACCTGCATGAGCGGGCATTGTACAGAAACGGCTTCTCCTTAGAATCCCACCAAGCTTGTCTCTTCAAGCTGACTCGATCTTTTCATTCCTTGACTCACGTTACCCCCCTCTAGTTCAAACCGGCATACCCCGGAGCCGCCGCACCGGAGCACACCTTCAAAGGTTCGGAGTTGCTCTCCTCAACGTCCGCCGCCTTTCTTTTTTATCTGCATGCGACATGTGCATCTCGCATGGTGCTAATGCATGACTTAGTCCTTTTTGGGATATTCCGGTATCCATCTGTTTTGTGTTTCCCGAATGAGAGAATCTGGGGATCTTTTTCTTTTTTAGCTAATAGGACCCTGACTAAGAAGAATTTCGCCTTCGGTCATATCCTCCGAAGTAACAACTTTCTCCGTTATCGCAACCTGTTGATCCCGAGATATCTATCTTGCTTCTATCCTTTTCACTGTCATACTCAAAAATTGACAAACTCATCATCAACCATGTTGAGCATTACTATTGGCGTTCTCGCTCTTCAAGGCGGCTTCTCTGAACATGTGGACCTCGTCCACAAAGCCGCAGAGTACATCTCGTCTACAGACGGCATTTCAAAGACAAAGTTCAACTGCATCGAGGTCCGAACTGAAGAGCAACTCGCCCAGTGCAATGGTCTCATCATCCCCGGCGGCGAAAGCACCACAATCTCTTTTGTCGCTGCTCAATCTGGTCTCCTCGAACCCTTGAGACACTTTGTCAAGTGAGAAGAAACACCTTTCCTCAAGTTGCTTATCTCTTGTACTAAACTCAAACAGAGTTCAAAAACGGCCTGTTTGGGGAACTTGTGCTGGTCTCATCCTCCTCTCTGATGAAGCCAACGCCACCAAGAAGGGCGGCCAGGAACTTATTGGTGGTCTTGCTGTGCGTGTTCACCGTAACCACTTTGGTCGTCAGATTGAAAGCTTCGAGTCTGGACTTGATCTACCCTTCCTCCAAGACGGCGAACCTTTTCCTGGAGTCTTTATCCGTGCGCCCGTTGTGGAAGAGATCATTAGTACATCTCAAGACGAGAGGCCGCCCGTACAGGTCCTCGCCAAACTGCCCGGTCGGGTAGACAAAATGAAACCCGGCCTATCGCAGGCAAACACCAAAGACGACTCGGGAGATATTATTGCTGTGAGGCAAGGTAATATTCTAGGAATGAGTTTTCATCCAGAGTTGACAAAGGATGCACGGATACACGTTTGGTGGCTACGCGAGATTCTTCACCAGCAGTAAAAAGGACACGGGCATAGAACATAGAAAGGCGTTGCAGGGAGGAAAAAAGGAATAAGAATTATTAATATTTGGGTATCAGCTTTCATCAGCCATTAATTCCTCCACCTATTCATTCTTAGCCCTTACCCATAGCCGCATCGTATCCCGGCGGTGGTGACTGAGGTCTCACTGAACTCTGCCCCTGCTCCTCTTGTTGTGATGTCTGACCAGCCCAAGTAGGTGTCCTGCTTGCTGGTGAGCTGAATCCCAAGATCTGAAGTATTTCTGGACTTCCCATCGTCTGGGCAAGTTCAGCTGGGGAGATGGTTCCTCCAACATTGACATCCGCACCATGCGCCTTGAGCAACTTGATCAAGTCTACATCCCTCCTAGAGATGGCCTGCATCAACGGCGTCCTCCCCTTCTTATCAGTCGCATTAGGATCAGCACCATTCTCCAACAACAGTCTAACCTGATCCTTTCTTCCGTGGTCGATGGCATACAGCAGAAGCGTCTCACCACTACTCATCTTCTTCTTCGTCTGAGCACCAGCCGCAAGCATCATCTTGACCATCTCAGTACTACCCATCTCCATAGCATAGCAAATAGCCGCCACGCTCGTCGTGCTATGCGAAACATTGGGAGATCCGCCGTGATCGAGCAGCATTCGCACCACCCTGACCCTCTCGGCCTCGGAAAGCTTGTTGTCGCGGATGGCGATGATGAGGATCGGTTGACCGACTAGGTCCTTGACGTTGGCATTAGCCCCATTATCAAGGAGGAGTTGAGCCATGTCCAGCTTCCTCTTGGCGATGCACTCTGCCAGTACAGATAACCCGGTGAGTGTCTTTGCGCTCGCATTGCTGCCGTTCTCGAGGAGGAGGTGAACCATATCCATCCGATCCTGACTCGTCGCAATAGCCAGCAAAGAATTACCAGTAATATCTCCAGAATTCGCACTCGCCCCATGCTTCAGAAGAAGACGAACAAGTTCAATGTTTCCCTTCTTGACAGCCTGCGCAATCATGGGTCGTCCCGACAAATTCGTCGTGCTCGCCTTTGCGCCATTCTCCAACAGCAACTTGATACCCTCCAAGTTCTCACTGTTGCAAACATCCACAAAGTACGACTGTCCTGACCAACTCTTCTGGTTGACGACGGCTCCTTGGTCGACTAGGAATCTCGCAACGTCGATGCTACCGACTGAAGCGGCGAGGAAGAGAGGTGGTAGCTTCAGATCCTTGGAGTTGACGTCGGCACCAGCTCCGATGAGAAACTTGACAGCTTCCTCCTTGTTAGCTAGCACCGCGCAACCAAGAGGCGTGTTTCCTTCTCCATTGCGACCGTTAATGTTTCCACCCTGTGCAAGGAAACCGCTCATCTGCTGAACATCACCCCGAAGAGCAGCCTGACAAAAAGCCGTAGCCAGAGGATCAGGTTTCGGCCAAAGACCAGCCGTCATGGCCTTGAAAGAGTTTGTCAGCGAAGACAAACCCTTGGAAAACCCAGAAGACGAGCTCGATGCCTCGGCAGTGGGAGACTGTGATGAACTAGGCTCGTAAGGTGGAGGTTCAATGTCGCCACCAGGAAGCGGCCCTTTACTACTCGAAGCAATAGTATCAGATGGAGCCCCAGAAGTGAGCAAAACATCCTTTGTCTGAGAAGCTTGGTGACAGGCTAGGTTAACATGGTGAAACACCTCTTTGCCGCTTGAGCTGTCAAGCGCTGCATCCTGTTCATTCCGGCTTTGCCTGGGCACACATAAGTAAAGCATCACAACAAATATTTCACAGTTTGAGCTTACAGCGAAAGAACCTTGGCAAAGAAAGCAAACAGTCGTGAAAATGCAACCACAGCATCATTGTACACTACCAAAAACACCTCATCAACCATAGGCAGCGTATCAACCTGCAACCTCATAACCTGCTTGTTAAGCACAGCGGTGATAACATCGCACGATCCGAGACTCTGGCTCAGATGGGTCTGTAACCGAACCGAGATGGCACCAGCCGCGTTGAGGGCTGTCTCAAGTTGTCCAACATACTGATGAAGCTGATACAGTCTCGCGGCAAAGTTTGTCAGCTGCGGGTTTTCAGCTTCAAGCGTGCCGTTGAGTTCGTTGAGTTCTTCAGCGCTGGATAAGATCCTGTGGGAGATGGTCGATCCCAGGGACGTCAGTGAAATGACGGAGAAGCCGTCACCGTCCATCCTGGCGTGGATCTTTTCAAGGTGGAGTAAAAAGGAAGTGTTGAGGGGTTTCTGTGTGTGTGGATCGACAAAGGCCAGCGGGGAAAAGAGACAAAAGAAGCCGGGCTTGTCTAGACTCTCTCTCTCTCTCTTCAAAGCCGCCTCCCAGTTGACACTTATAACACAAGACAACAGCAACTCGCTTAGAGTCTAACCGTTGCTAGTCGGGTAGGGCTGAATTTGCGTAAACGCGGGCAAGGCTGAACCTGTAACCTGCAGAATTGCGTCGTGTGCTGATGACGCGGTCCAGCGGGCTTGGGCTTGGCCGCACGTGTGCTAACCAGGGATCATCTCTCACTCTGGGCTGCCTCTCTCCAGGCTGAAGCGGGTTCACTTTCAATCAGCTGCTGCCTTGACAGCCACAGAGAAATGTGACAACTTTCCTAAACTGATTGTTCAATTTGACAAAACAAAAAGCCCCCTCGCTCCATAACACCGCATACGTTCAAGTGTGATTTTTTGCTTACGCCATCTTGCATCCCATCGCCTGCCACCACCCCCAGCCATTACTTCGGACTCGCAATCTTTGTCTTAACTCCTTCAATAGGCTGATCCTTTGCTTTCTCAGGTCGTGTCATGAGATAAAAGAATCCCAGACCAAGAGCAAGTCCAACACCACCAATCACAAAAGATTGGTTCCTAAACCCCATGTCAGAACTCATTTCATTGAAGGGGTTTGTGTGTAAAACTCACTGGTTCTTTTGAGACATGGGTGGTGTCTCTGAGTTCTGTCGAAGCCGTGCTGACACGCGGAAACTGCGTTGCCCCAACATCATCATCGGCCGCAGGGCTGTCGTAGGTCGTACAAAACGTGTGGCTATGGCTGACATTGTGTGTTTTTCTGGTATCACGAATTATGCTTGATGCAGATTCGGAGTGTTTACAGATGAGGCACAGCAGCAGCTATTAATAAAAGATTAGAGACATTAATGACGTTCATTAGAATCACTCAATTGAGGGTTAAAACTTCATTTGGTCTCAATTGTTTCTGTTGTGGGAACTTGAGTGACCGTGGCGTCATTGATGCGTAGGTGCTCTCCTTCTGATATCGTCACCACGAAAGTCATAGGAGGCCTGAGACAAAGTCCGCTAGTAAACAAGGGAAATTGAATGGGAACTCATGATCCATTGATCGGTCTTCTTCGATGGCCGTTTCTACACTTGCGACAACCATCGCTCCACAACCAAGTTTATCAACAACCAAATCCAATACCGCCAAGGGTCTCAAATTCAATCTGTTAATACATACGTGAAATATCTCTCTATGATGCCCCCATCTTCTACAAACGCTTTTTCCCAAGTCCCATTCCTCACCCTGTCCAACGTCCTCCATCTCTTGACTCCCTCCATCAATCACAGTCACCAAGGGATCAAGGCCGCATTCTCGGCAAGCGCTTCAATTTCACTGTCGTAACATTTCGTCTGGGTATCTAACATCATTCGTAAAATTCCCAAGCACTGGACGACGCATGTGACGGCGGATGGTCTGTAGAAGGTTTGTGTTGATGTGTGTGTGTGTAATGTTTGTGTGTGTTGTAATATAGCTTCTAGACTTTTGAAATCCTGTCCAAAAAGCCCGGGCCGTTCGTCGCCCGGGCGATTAAAAGCAGGATTTCGGCCTGTGACCAAGTGTCGACGCTTCCGAGACAGCCCCAGGCGGAATGCCGCTGTCGGGGTTGTGCGCGACGTCCTCTCAGAAAGGCGTTGCGCAAAGGGTCGACAGAATCATCCTGAAAGCATTATCGGCACGAGGCGTAGACGTGCCCGTTGCATGTTATGTCCAGCTACCGGCCAGCTGACTCCAATCTGTTGAAGCAGTGCCCTGGTTCCCTCCTATTTCGTGTCCAATACTCTCACGTTGCCGCTTACGGCTCCCAGCATATCCAATTACCGTGAGAAGATTCTCAATGACGTGTCAACACTTCCAGTTGCGATAACACAGCGGATCTGTACATCTTGAGGTGCCGCTGATGCCTTTTTCGGTGTCCCAATCTCGCCGTTGGCCTCGTCGGCTGGGCCCTTGGTAATCGGGGGCGCCCATCGCAAACTCGTAATAAAATGGTCATGCATTCCCTCGAGTGTCTTGACGCACTTTCCTTCTTGGCTCAGATCCCAGCATCGAATTGTCTTGTCATCGGATACCGACAAAAGGAATTTGCCACTGGGATGAAACACCAAACTCCGAACCCAGTTGTCGTGACCGATCAGCGTCTTGATGCAGGTTCCGCGACTGTCCCAAAGTCGAATAGTCTTATCTCTGGATCCTGTCGCCATGAATTCGGCCGTGCTGCTGGCTGGAGGAGCCTTCTTCAATCCAGCCATGGTCGCAAGATGCTGATAAGAAGTAGGGGGAGCGAAAGCGCAACACTCAACACAATGCTCGTGACCAATCATGACCATCTTTGTCTCTGGAGCATTCATTGAAATATCCCATAGTCGCAGCGTTCGGTCGTTACCGGTCGACAAAAGGTACTTTCCATCCAGTGATGGACTCACGTCGCGAATCCAATCAGAATGTCCCCGTATCGTCTTCAGACAGTATCCCGTGGTGACGTCCCATATCCTCACCGTCACATCTCGGCTAGCGCTCGCGAGTAGATTACCGGAAAGTGGTGCTCCAGGGGCCCCTGAAGGAATGAACCGAACGGCGCTCACGCTGTGGTCGTGTCCAGGAAGTGTGCGGATGTTCTTGTACTCGTCGGATGGGTCCCATAGCTTGATAGTCAGATCCGAGCTGCACGATGCGAGCAGCGTGTGGCCCTTGGGTCCACCGTAGTCTAGATCGAGCACGGCTTTGGTGTGGCCCTTCACCGTTCGTTCCAACTCGCCAAATTCCCAATCCCAAATCTTGATGATGGCATCTTCATCTCCAGACGCGATGGATGAGTAGATGGGATGGAACGCAACGCAGTTAATGGGTGTTCGGTGCGATTGGAGGACGTGTCGCGGTGGTCCAGCCGGAAGCCAGGAGGCGGGATCTTGCTTGCGGTTGGATAGGGAGGTCGGTGTAGCGCTGTCGAGTTCGGTCTGGAGAACTTCGTTTCGTGCTTCTAGATCCATGATCTGGGAGCTCATTAGCTGAGGGGGCATGCGACAGAGCGCAGATAGTATACCTTCTTCTGCAACCGGACAACACTGGTCCACTTCTTCTCCAGCAAAGTCTCATACTTCTTAGCGGTGGCAGGATCAAAGATTTCCTCTCCGAGGTTGAGCTCCGTCCTCATAGCAGTGACGCTATCCTGGAAATTATTGGCGGCGAGGTATGCGATGATGGATTTGTGCCTGCAGTGTGGTTAGACGGGCAAGTGACAAGCTCCAGGAGCTCCCCTGTACGAACAGCTCTTCGGCCTGCCGGCTCGTCAAGGTCCGGCTCATTGTAGCGGTGTTTCGCTCTCCTCTACAGAGCAGCTCGGGACCCAGGAATCGTGTATTATTCAGTGGCGGTCGGGTCGCTTTGACGAGGAAAACATGCGAGATGGGTTCGTCGATTAAAACCGCGGGGGAGGGGCGGCGGGTTTTGGTGGGAGAGCTTCCTCGGTGACGTGTCGGTGGAGGAGGATAGGCGACGGTGATGGCTGAGGAGACGACCAATGGGGAGGTCGGTCAAACGGCAGGAGGAGGAGAGCACAAAGGAAAAGGTGAAGGCTCTTTCAGTGGGAGCAGAGCAGAATGCGCATCAAAAGGCGACGCGATTTCGCCAGGGGCTTCAACAACCGTGGACAAAGAGCGGTGCAGCCAAACGGGCCTGAGCCGCTGCCCAAGATCACGTGGAGTTCGCAGTAGTGCGCCTACCCTACAGTTGATCAGCATTTGAGGATTTTCAACATCAGTAAGAGATAAGTCGCGTGTTTGTCTACCATTCTAGGTAGGAAAAGAAAGGAAGGTTTCATAATGAAGAGCTTATTTCTGTATTTTTAATTGTGCTATTTTTCCAGTTATCTCTGTTTGTGAACATATCCGCAGAAAGGTCCCATCCCCACTTTCTTTGAGAGCATGATAAAAAGAATGTATGCGTTGGTGTTGGTTGGCCCCGTTCTGGACCTAGGTAGTTGAGCCTCGTTTTCCGACCCGTGGAACATGTATCAGAAGTACCTCCCTGGGCCAATCCAATGGAGCTCGATAAAGCGAGAATCGAGCAGTACCAGCGCCAGCTTCGGGAAGATGAGACCCCAGAGCCAGAGCCATAGCCCCCCCAAGAACTCGAAAACAGCCGGGTGTGTGGCAATGCTCGACGACCTCTACCTCCCAATCACTCTGATAACCACAAAGTCAGCCTTTATCGCCTGCAGCAGCGATGGCTCAGCTTCTGCGAAAGGATGGGCAGACGGGCGGATTGGAAGGTTCTGCTAAAGACTCTAACCTTTGACAGTAAAGGCCTCGGCGGTGAGCCTGTCCGTGATAGCCCTTGAAGTTCGCGGAAGACTCATCCAGTCGATCACCTCGGTCAAGCGCCCTGCGACCCTTCCGAGTTGGCCTTTTAGACCCCCCGTAGACGCCTCGATTTTCTCACATGAGTGTAGCCCTACGCCTGTTCCCATCTGTAGATAGTAGACTAGGGAACAGTCTCTCCCCAGTCTTCTCTCCCTTTCCACAGTCTAATCCTCGCAACTCATCATCTCGCCCAAGATTGTGATCTTGTCTTTGTGCCGGCAACTCTCACCACGATGTGCTTACCTTGAAAGCCGTTTACGCAATTGTCCCTCGACTCGTTAGATTTGCTCATCGTTGTAACAGCGTCAGACTTCGCATGGAGGCCAATCGAGCCGTGTCTTTAGCAGCGGAGCCGCCAGGCGAGCGGTTGCTTGTATCAGTAACCTATTGTCGGGTGGCCTGAGAAGGTTGAGGCGTTATGCAGTATTACAATGCGTTGGATATGTAATTTGCTATATGTAATAGCAGAGGGTATTTATTTAGATACCCCGCCCGCCAGTCCTTCTCGAGGTCGTCCACCAAAAGAACCTGCTCCATAGCCTCTCGCGCTCTCGTCGCAATAAGTTGCGCCAAACCAAAATTTAGCAATCGACTCGGGCAACGTCCCAAGACACGTGCTGTCTTTATACCATCAGGCCGACCTGACCAGGATCGGCTTCCTGGACTCGCGACCGCCTGCGCCGCGCCCTCTTACTATGGAAAGTCTCGAGCACGCGGGAGATGACTCTATGGAAGATGTCTTTCTCCAAGATGACCTTAGACCAACCATCGCAGAGCACGCGACACAATGCCGGTCTCTTTTCCACAAGTACCTAGTTATGCCTGAAATATTAGAAGACCCTACTATCATGGACGACCAGTTGGCACGCTTCACATTGTGGACATCCAACATGGACGTTTGGGGGCCTCTCAATGTGTCGTTGGACTACAGACTCCGATTTAGTCCCACCGCTGCGGATATTATACATCAGCTCCTGGATATCATTTGCGACACCTTGCTGTCTTGTGAGTAGCATCGCCTTCGAATGGATTGAGTATCAAGGCTAAGATAGTCTTGACAACAGTGAAACCAATCGACGTCCGCCCACCACATATTACGAGCAGGAAGAGACAGCGCATCTCAGTCCAAGGCAGTTCAGAACTCGCGAGGAGATCCGACTACGACACCAGTGATTCGGAGAGCGATGTCGATCCGGTAGAGGAAAACATCCTGAAGGTGACGGAGACGATTGGCGGAACAATAACGCGGCTCTTCCGTCTATCCAACGCCGTTCGAAGGTCCGCCAAAGCCAACCGGGCCCGCAAGATCGAGAGTTACAACGACAAAGACGCGAACAAGGCCATAGACGAGCTGCGTCTCTACACAAGGTGCTATATTGAGTTCCGGTTCCCAGAGGCGCCAGAGGCGCTCCGCTCGGCATTGGTAGAGGCCAACGCGTGGCGACTTAGACGGTTATATTATCAACGGTCCCATCGGAGACGCATCGACATGAGCATTCAGAGCCCGCCAACCACTCTGCCCGTTGCTCAACTCCCTAAGATGACGAGCAGCGCGCCGGCTGTGCGGTTTGCGCCGAGCCCGCTGCCAAAGCCTGAGACGAACAACGCGCATGTCCATTCGCCAACACCAGTGACAAATGCGACTACTGCTCGACAAACCGCCGTTGAGGCCTTGTACGCCAAATCCACGACCGAAGTCCCCCGCGCAAAATCTGTACTCGTGAACAATAAATTGTCGTTCCCTCCCATACCACCAAATGGGCAGTGTACTTACTGCGGCGTCATCATCGAGTTCAAAAAGACTGCGAGGTCCCTGCTGTGGCAGTAAGTAGATTATTTTCTCTGCGTGGGCTATCGAGTACCTTGCAATGGACTCACTATACTTTAACGCAGTAGAGGGGGCCAACACAAGTGCTCGGATCCTTGGGCATTCCTATCATGTCGTAACAACGCGTGACTAATGTACACCAGAAACCATGTTATCGGAGACCTAGAGCCTTTCATATGTGTCTTTTCACAGTGCCAAGGGGGAGGTCACCACGGGGGAACTGGTCCGATGACGTTCGAAACGTCAAAGGCCTGGTCCAACCACATGCGGACAGCTCACGGGTATGCATGGGAGTGCAGAGCCCCATCTCACGATCCAATCGTCTTTGAACAAGAGATACATTACCAGGAGCATTCCGTGACGGAGCACCGAGTGCCTGAAGCCCACGTCGGGACGCTTTCTCGGGCGGCGCGGAGGCCAGTCCTCGACAAGGTCCTAAATTGTCCGTTTGGCGACGATTTCCAACCCCCGGGCAAGGTCGAATCCAGCGCTGTCTTCTCGAGCGAAGCTCTCCAGTCGCACGTCGCCGGCCATATGAAGGAAATCGCTCTACTTGCACTACAAAAACTTCCCAGCGACGATGATGAGAACGCCGAGAACGTCGATAGCGACCAACCGTTAGAAGACGATGGGCCAGCCGGGGTTGTCGGAGTTGCACGTCAATCCATGTATAGCATTCTGGATGACGAGGACCTTGATTTCCAAGACGATGACACTGGTGATGCAGACGACAATCCTGAACGCCACGAGGAGGAAATAAGTGCACGGGTGACGGAACTCGACTTGGAGGACAAAGACGAATTGGGGATGACGAAACTTCACCACGCGGTACGAGCTGGTGATCTGGACTTGGTTGAGTCTGTGATCCAGAGCGGCGCAAGTGTTGATTGTAGGGACGCAAATGGTTCAACGCCTCTGCATTACGCTGCGAAGAGGGGACTGGTCAAATGCGTGGCAGTCTTGGTCGAGCATGGTGTAGATATACGAATCACTGACAACTCTGGATTCAGCCCATTTCTCTGGGCCGTCGTTGCTGGGCAAGAAGAAGCCGCCGAAAATCTGCTATGGATGGGCGCTGATGCCGATTCATCGAGCGCGGATGGACGTTCTGCGCTCGCCTGGGCTGCCAGTTTGGGACAGGTTTCAACTGCTCGAATCCTTCTGGCTTGGGGTGCCAGTATGCATGATGACCAAAATACGCAGCAGACTACGCCTTTGGAAGAAGCGGCAGCTTCTGGAAGCCTTCCCATTGTTGAACTACTCATCTATCATGGTGCGGATCCCAACTATCGTGATCGCGATGTATGGTCGGCGATACATTGGGCAGCAGAGGAGGGCCATGAGGAGATTGTAAGTTACTTGCTGGACCATGGGGCCAACCCCAATGCTGTCAGCTCTTACGGTACGTCACCATTGCACTGCGCTGCAAATGGGGGGCACCTTTTCATTGTGAACTTGCTCCTCGAAAGGGGGAAAGTCGATCCGCTCAAGTCAACATGCCACGGCTGGACCGCGCTACATCATGCCGCCTTCATGGGGCACTCCCGTGTCGTTGATCTCCTCCTTCAGGACGAACGCGTACGATCTACCTCCTCTTTGCAGGACAACCACGGCTGGTCCGTTCTTCATTTGGCCGTTCACAGTCGAGATTTAGCCACTGTCCGTATCTTGCTCGACAAATCGATCATTGAAGACCCTCAGGCCCTAGTAGACGAAAGCGGCCTCACTGCAGAAGAATGGCTGGATCGCGGACCGACGAGCCATTCCCAGAAGGCCATCAACGAGCTGGCGTTCAGCAAGTCGCGTTGTTGCCGAGCCGTCACAGGACTTCGCGATGCTGTGGCCATTGACAACGTCTCCTTGATCAGATTTCTGTTGAAATCGGGCCACTCCATCAATGGCATGAACTCTGGAAGGAGAACTGCGCTCTATTACGCTGCAAAGAAGAGTATGCACTCCATCATGGATCTGCTTCTTGACTGGGGTGCCGATCCCAACATCCTTCCAACGGGGCGGAAGAGCTGGGAAGAATTCATTTCGCATGACGACGTTTTGCAGCGGCTCAAACTAGCAGGATACCGGAGGCGAGATACCGACCCAGAGGTGGAACACCAGATTCGTCGGGCATTAAGAGAGCGAAGCCAGCCATCTGGGCAGCCCATACCGCACTCGCCCGAAGCAGACAAGTCACCTTTACATGAGCCGAACAACTTTGAAACCCGTAGGCCGGATGGACCTTGGTCGCCTTTTCCAGTTTCGCCAACGCCGCCTTCTCTGGATCATGTCGCTTCCAATAAACTACCACTCTCACCAATGCCCACAGACCAAAAAAACGATAATAAGCGCAAGACTAGATCAGGCGGGACGGATTTTTTTAGACGGCTCTGGGGTGGAAGACAGCGACCTCGGTCTCCAAGGCGAGAGTGAGGAGCGACAGAACAGCCGTGAGTCGTAATGGCCGGATCGAGCTACGAATCAAATGTTATGATGAGCTCCGTGTCCGTGTTTTTGTGAATAGCAGTGCAGTAGCAGCCGGCAAGGCACATGTTGATCCCCTTAGATCTTTTCCGTCAAAGAACCCCATAACGTCAAAACAACAAAACAGATCACTGACACACTGCCACGCCCTTAATTCCAAGCGTTCCCAACCATTGCTGACGAACCTTGGTCTTTGGAGTGAATGTTCTCCCCTTCGTTATAAATGTCAACATCCCTGGTTCCCAAAAGCACCTTGCTGCCAGAATCTCCAACAGCGCCACCTAGGTTCGAAGGTCGCTGCTCGTCCCCGGTGGTTAGAGGCTCTACAAAAGGTAGTAACTCAAGAGGCAGAGCAGGTAAGATTTGAGTAAGCATATTCGAAGGCTTCCAGATACCCTATCATCTGGATAACAGCGGCGGACACTACTAGGATGTGCATGAATGAGTGGGAGCTGCACATGTCGAATTTTCCAGGCCACCAACTTTCGGGGAATCTCATCTTTTTGAATCACGTGTATTAGGATCAATTTTTTTCTCCTGTATGGGCAAGATGCGAGACTTACTGCATAAAGCGCGGTTCCAGATACAAGGCAGCCTATCTTTGCCACCATAGTATAGGTGAAGGCTTTTTTGTTCATCAAGTCTAGCCCGAATACATCGAGCCCATGAATCAAGGGCGCCACAACGGACGCGCCAGTCGCCACGAACGCTGCTGTTCGCATGGAGCGATACCTGTGGCTTTGGAGCTTGGGATGGATGTTCGTGATGATGGTCAATGCCCCGAAAACCCCAACCTATTGACCGATGAAGACGGTGTTAGATCCGATTACCGGACAGAAAAAGCCGAGCATATGGAGATCAACTAACCATGGACCAATAAATACTGCGTAGCGTAGTCTCACACCAAAAGATTATGTATACTCCCAAGACAATGTCACCGACTATAAAGATGCCGATACCAAGCATATCTAGTCGGTGGCAGAAATGGTCCACGTCGTAAGAGTGGTTCATCAAAGTATGATAGAGAGCTGAAAATGCGTAGCAAATGGATGCCGTAAGCATGAAGAATGAGAAAGCAATGAAATCGGTGCTAGTAATTCTGGAATATTTGCCAGCAAGGTACTGCAAGATATACCACTCGCCGAAGAGAAAGACAACGGCCGGAATGAGATGGGAATAGATGTTGACCGTCTCGTTGTGAAGATACCGCCAACTGCGGAACGAGGCGCGAGCCGAGCCCGATATGGGCCGGTAACCGTGAAGAATCCACCGGTTGTTGTCGTGTTGAAACCATTCCGGCATCTCATCGAACGAGAGAAGAGCCGGGCGTCCTGCGTCGTCTTCCATTCCCTGCCCTTTGCGCGCCTCTGGCTCCTTGGTCGGAACTCGGAGACGGGGAGTAGACGCCATTTACTGTCGCGCCTGGTGATGTGTAATTTGTGAAGGCCGGAATTTGAGAGTGAGTAGGAATGGAATCGAAGAAATACGTTTTCTCTTTGCTTGGTAGGTTTCTTTTTCGTGTCTTGCCTTGCGAAGTTGCGGCTCTTTTCCTCGGTTGGGCAGTGCTGTCTGTGAACAAGCCAAGTCAAAAGCAATTACGCTCTCTACTTGAAATAATTACACTTATTGGTTGATTTCGAATTTGATTTGACTTGACTTGTTGACAGCGCTGCGGTTGGGATCTCAAAGCGCCAGCCTCGTTGAGCTGAACATCCTGTTTCAAATACCTAACTCGACGTGGATACGCATGCTTGGCAACAATAATGGACCCGGCCTCAGCTACTACCTAACTATAGGCTGGCAACGATGCGACACCGCAGCCTCACTGGGCTGAATATCCTGTCTCAAACAGCTCGACGTGGTTGGTTCCTGCTTGCTCTGTCACCTGTCTTAAGCATCCATGCAGTCAGCATTGAGGGGTCAGGGATACGCGTGCTTGGCAATGATCCATGATGGACCCCGCCCCAGCTACTAACGACGGGAACTAACGATGGGCACTAACGATGGGCTGGCAACGATGCGAACGGCGGGGCCTAAAAAGTCGCGACCCTGTCACGGACGCAATGGACGGACCGTTCAGGCAGCTCTTCACGCACCGGGCTAACACAACTCATCGGCACCGACGCTCCCAGAGTCTCTCATTTCTTGACCTGCGCTCTGCTCTGGCTGGAGATGACGTCCCGTGAAGACTACGCAGTTGGGTGGGTCTGCCGTTTACCTGTCGAGGTGGCTGCAGCCAAAGCAGCGCTTGATCATGTCCATGACAATCTACCCACGGATCAGGATTCAGACGGCGACAACAACAACTACATTCTCGGGAATCTTCAGGGCCACAATGTCGTTGTGGCATATCCAAAGGTGTACGGCAAATCGTCACTCGCCGACGTGACCGCACAGTTGCATGCAAGTTACCCATCTGTCCGATTCAATCTGATGGTAGGCATTGCGGGAGGAGTTCCCGATACGAAGGATGATGTTCGTCTCGGCGATGTTGTTGTCAGCAAATCGGCAGCTGGGTGGTCGGGTATCCTAGAGTACGACGTGAACGGGGAACGAGCGAAAGATCAGATTGCTCTCGGCAGAGCGTTGGATCAGCCGACACTTTTGCTTCTCACAGCTATGGGGAAGGCCCAGACAGCCGCCATCTTTGAAGAAAGCAAGATGCCCCGCTACATCTCCGAGATGATGCAGAAAGATCCAGTTACCTTTGCCCACCCTGGCCCAGAACAAGACATCCTCTTCGACGCAACTTATCATCATGCAACCAATGAATCCGAACAAGGTGGATGCAGTCATTGCGACCCGGATAAGATTCGGTCAAGGCAGCCGCGTGAAGTACAGGATCCCGTTGTTCATTATGGCTCAATTGCCTCTACTAGTCATTTGACGCGCAACGGAGCAGGCCGGGACCAGTTCGCACGCAAGCATGATATTCTCTGCTTCGAGAAAGAGGCAACTGGGCTGAGGGATGCCGCTCAGTACCTGGTCATCCGAGGAATCAGTGACTACGCAGACTCGCACAGCTCAGATATCTGGCATGCCTGGGCTGCAGCGACCGCAGCAGCATACGCAACAGAGGTCCTTTCATTCGTGCCCGCCGCCTCCAAGACGATACCTTTGGCCGCAAACGCGTATGCTGAGGCCGCACCCGTTCTTGACGCCTTACTTCTGACAAGACCGGACGTTGATCGGAAGTCCCTCATTGCACTGAAGGGACGCAGGGTTGATGGGACCTGCGAGTGGGTTACGAAGCATCACCATTATCAAGAGTGGCTGGCAGATACGAGTCAACCACTCCTCTGGATCTCAGGTGGCCCTGGAAAAGGGAAGACAATGCTCGCCATTTATATCACCGAGGTGCTACAACCACTGGTTGACGCTAGAGACAATGTTCTCCTCTATTACTTCTGCAGTAATTGTGACAAGAATCGGAACACTGCATTGACTATATTGAGAGGCATCCTGCATCAATGGATCGGCCTCCAGCCCCACCTGGCCAAAGAAGTCAAGAACTCATTCGAGGGGGCGGATACGACCAAGTACACAATTTCCAGTTTCGTCGCGCTGTGGAGGGGTTTCCTGACTCTGCTCCAGCAGACCACATCTTCTCAGGTAGTCTGTGTCCTCGATGGTCTCGACGAGTGCGAGAAGGAATCGATCAGGCAGCTTTTAGATGCCGTTGGAAGCTACTTGTCAAAGTCTGGGGAAGGGGAAAAACCACGACTGAAGCTCATTATTCTCTCCCGGCCTCAGCCGCGTGTGTTGGAGAGCAAACTCGGTCGCTATCCGCAGATTCAGTTGGACGCCTCCGACACGGAAACCACGCATGATGTCGAGAGATACATCTTTGCCAAAGTCGCCGAACTGGCATCCGAGCAAGACCTTTCCGAAGAGATGGTCGCGCAGGTTCAGCAGACCCTGCTAGCTGGCGCTGATGGTACCTTTCTGTGGGTTGCATTCGTTGCCAATGAGCTTCAGGGCCGGAGTTGGAGCAAGATCGATCAAGTGCTCCGCCAAATTCCCAAAGGCCTGGGTGGGATTTATCAGCGGCTTCTTCGGCAGGTCGACGGCAAGGAAGCTTTGGTCCCCATTCTTCAATGGGTCGTTCTCGCTGCCCGGCCCCTCACACTGGAAGAATTGGCCGTGGCCGCAGAGGTCAAGGCGGCTGATACTGTTCCAGCAACACAAGTGACCCGGAGGCGGCTTAGGGTCGGCGGGTTGCTCGTCAAGGTCGAAGGAGACGTCGTCAATCTGGTTCATGAATCGGCGAAAGAATTCTTCCAGAGCGATCAAGTCAACATCAAAGGGATCGACATGTTCCATATGGGCCAGGAAACCCACAGGAAGCTCATGCAGACTTGTTTGGCTCACGTAGAAGGCGGGTACGGAAATTCCAGCACGCCCGGTCAGGATCCCTTCTTATCTTATGCCAGCCAGTACTGGCCGGTGCATTTCCACCACGCCATTCATGTGCTCGATTCAGCGACAGAATTCTCGCGTCCATTCTTTCGAGTGGACTCTCCCATCCGGACAGGATGGTGGAAAGTCTACTGGGAGCAGGAGAAGAACGGCGGCAGCCCGCCCACCTTCACTCTCTTGCATCTCGCGGCATACTTTGGAAACATATCCTGGGCCAAAATGTTACTCGACACACATGGCCGCCTCATTTCGCGGAAGGACAATTACGGCCGGACACCTTTGTACTGGGCGGTTAACAAAGGTCACCGAGAAATGGTGGAGCTCCTGCTTGAACATGGGGCGCGTGTTAACTTCAAGGATCGAAGCATGTTGACTGCTTTACACATAGCAGTAATCGGTCAACACAGAGACGTTGTGTCGGTGCTGCTAGAGCACGGTGCCCGCATCGAGGCCAAGGGGGAGACTGGCGACACGGACACCCCATTGGTGCGAGCCATTTTGGGGAACTCGAGGGAAATCACGGAGGAACTACTCGAGCAAGGAGCGCGCGTGGATAAATTGTCATCGTTTCTGGGAGTTGCTTCTCTGAGGCCGCCTACGGATCCATTGGATGAACGGGTGACAGAGCTGCTTGGGCTCCAGGAGCAGGTCCTGAATGCGCGCTTCAAGCATACGACGCGAGATGTGAACCTGGTCACGAAGGGACTGGCCCTATCCATCCGCATTCCTCTGGTCCTTGAATTGATGACCCTCTATTTCAAGTACATGGCGTTGAACCGCATGGACAGTCTGCCTGTGCTACGGGAACTGGTCCAGGAGAACAAGATGAAGCAAATGCGGGCATGGGCAAAACCGTACCATGTGTTCCTCGCGGGGCTGGTGTATGCCAAGAGTGCAAGGAAGCTCAAGGCCATGGGCGACCTGCCGACATATTGCTTGCAGAGGGTCACACCCGGAGATATGCAGGCACTGGTGGTCATCATGACCTTCACCGGCATGGAGACGAAATCCACAGCTGTCCAAGAAGGATGGGAGCCAGGAGACGACATCACATCTGCGGCAATTGCAGACTGGGCCGCCATCGCCTACGAGAGGGACTCTCTAGAGTACTTCCACCTCGGCATCAGAGAATTCCTGATCGATTTCGATGGTTGTATCCGGAATGAGAACCGGGAAGAGAAGGTGCTCCGAACGACTCTACTCATGACGGTCCACTTCGCCATGCTCGACAAACAGAAACCAGGGCCGATCGAGTACATATCCCGGGTCACCGCCGAGTTCTTTGAAGGATACATCGGCAGCGTTTACGAGGTTGGGTTGTTCAGCGACGCGAACCAGGCGTACGCAAAGAAGCTGCGCGTCGCCAGCGACAGCCAAGACTCTGCCTTGTTGCGTCACGTCCTGAAGACCATTTTCCAGTGCGCCCAGCAGGCCAAAGAGAATGGACAGGACCGCTTTCTCAACATACCCTCGGCCGCGTGCTTGATCCTCTGCCAGGAGAACGCCGCCGCCCACCGGTGGCTCATTGGTGAGGCCATCCCGGAGGAGATGGCGGCATTGATAGCCCAGCAGCAGCCTCCGGGAGCGCTGCAGAAGCGGGCTTGCAAGGCTTTGATAGAGTGCCTGATCATTGGGAAACAGTACGGAATGAGCGCGCAGAAACAAAGCGTCGAGAAGCATCTGCGGTCCTTGCCGGAGGCTGAACATGTGATGAATCGCATACTGGGTGTATAAAAGAATTGCGCGATGCGCGCACACTCACGATCCTGTAATCGCCGCACAAATTCACAATTTGGCGTACGTACTAATTATGGGACAGAATTGATGTATTTGCGGTTCTCTGGTTGTAAGTTACTTACCTACTATTCGAGGTGGTGATGGCGGAGATGATCGATTTGCTGAGCATGTGAGGTGCGTCCTGTCCTGTCCTGTGTTTCTTAATACTTTGCGAGCTGGAGGGTGAACCTCCACCGGCGCCTTTGAGTGCTACAGTCGATTCTCCGACATGGAGGTCTGTCGCCCATGATTTCCTCCGGGCCCTCTCCCGTCCACTACGGAGGAATGACCCCGCCGTGTTTTGGGAGAGGGGCAGACACAGCCCGTTAAGGCTTTCGTTAGGGGCTTGACGGGGGTAGACTTCTGAGCCTATACCCAAGATTCAAGACTAGCCACTATAGTTTACAACCGCCAAAAGATGACGCCGCGATAACCTCAAAAAAGCCTCTTCCAAGATGGATAAAAGGCACCATCTCTCCGCTGTGGGGATGAAGGAGGAAAGCTTGTTTAAACAACATGTCAAGGCAGACACAGCCCGGCAAGGCTGCCATGGTCAACGGCAACCCCTCAACGGGATATGCGGCCAGGCGGGCTGCAGTGACGGTGTCCTGAGGATCTGGGAGTGAGCGTAGCACACAGCCTGATCCGGGACAGACCAGTAGTATATAGCACCTAGGTGACCTGCCAATGTTTCGTCCAGCCAACGTTACGTTGGACAAGAATCCTGATGCAATCCTCAAATCCATCATTTTAAAAGCGCAATCATGGACGACGACGACACCGACACCGATGCCCCAGGCCTATTACAATCCGTACTTGCACTATTCTCTGGAAATCGACCGCAAAGGTCGGCGAAGCCGGCGTCGTCACTGCAATCACGGAAGCGCCAGGCCTGGCTTCGCGCGGATTCATTTATGCAGCGTGATGATGTTCGCGAAGCCGACCCAGCGAGCGTCAAAAGGACTCTGCGCGCATTCGAACATCTTGTTCAGGACGACGACCCTCATCGAGAGATGGATTTCGTACGTCTTTCGGCCTGTTGAACCGACCCCTCACTCACTTCCTGCCTGTTAACGACAGTCGCCGCCCGAGCAGCAGAATTTCGAACAAGATGGAAACGAGCGGCGGTTTCCGAATCTTCGCCGCATGGTCGAGAATCCGAGTCGCGATCCGCATGCCGCCGCCGACCTTGGTGCAGCAGCAGCCATTCGCGTTGGTAAACGGGTACGGGAATGCGACGATGTGATACAGGAACTTTGGCAATTGGACCAAGACAGGAAGAAGCGCCGCCGAGTTCTGCCTCGTGAAGAGCCAACTCGCGAGGAGTCCAGCCTCGACGACGACGACGACGACCCCGATGCCAACTTTGCCGTGCTGATGAGGAGACATTTGGTGTCCTTGGACAATGCGTTGCGAAGACACTGGGTTTGTGTGTGCCAGAAGTGCTCAGGGCTGAGCGTGAGACTGTCGCTGCCGCCACAACACAAGCAGGGGGCGGCCAACCTCGAGTCTGAGGCCAGTTTCCAAGTCTTTTTCGGCGTACGATCCGTACCAGCTAGTATTCTGCAGGAGGCCAGAATCACGGTCAAGTAAGCAACTCGAAGCAGCATTGTGTGATCAAGCGAAGCGCCTGGCTTCCCCTTCGCTAACACGGACG
This sequence comes from Fusarium ambrosium, assembly GCA_003947045.1. Lineage (NCBI taxonomy): Eukaryota > Fungi > Ascomycota > Sordariomycetes > Hypocreales > Nectriaceae > Fusarium > Fusarium ambrosium. The sequence continues at coordinate 69,289 of NIZV01000172.1, forward strand.
GACGGTGCAGAGACCTACACAACAGCCTCATCAGGCGCTCATCTGACCCGATACTGAGCAATCAACCCGCCTTTGCCCACCACATACTATGCCAAAGCATCACCGAGTCCATCGGTCAACGAAATTGCTTACATTTCGCTCTCGAGGATGGAGTGTTTCAGAGGCTTCGTCCGCAACAAAAGACATTTGGGTGTGACCGAATGTCAAGCACAGTATCCTTGTCGGCCTTGTTCCAACGCCAGCAAGAACTACCTGGTGGCAAATCGGTGCTGCCATTCAAGGGGAGGGCAGTATTGGCTGCTACCCTGGCTTCAGCCCTTCTTCCCTTCCTCGAGACACCATGGCTGCAGTTCTCCTTCAATCACTCAAAGATACAATTCTTTGAGCCACGGCAGAATGGAGAACTCCCCGACATCACGAAACCATTTCTGGCTCTCGAGCACGTTCCGGTCATGCCAGCCCGCAGTACCACCACCGACAACACCGGAGATGCCTCGAAACACATATTTCACCCCAACGCCAGCGTGTTAGCACTTGGCATTCTTTTGTGCGAGCTTCACTTCTGCACACCTGTCGAGCTCATGGCGGAAGAAACAACACCCGCCGCCGCCGCTGGAGTTCCCAGTGTCAGGAACATCAATGATGATTGCTACACCTGTCTGGATAAGCTTCAGATTCTGGAAGACGACGCTGGCGTCGACTACTACCTCGCCACGAAAGCATGCCTTACTGGGGAGTACTATCCAATCGGAGAGCAAGTTGAGTTTGACAATGTTATTGTCCAGCGGCTCTTTTACCAGAACGTGGTCAAACGACTTGAAAACGTGATATTCAAGGCATGGGGCATTCGATTAGGGGATCTGGGTTCATCCGATGCTCGAAGCAACGAATCCTGTTGGGGTCCTATCGGTCGAGAAGTTGTCCGCCTCCACGCGGGTCAGGTCGATTCCCAGATGGCAAACGATGCCTCTGCAAGGGGAACCTGTCATCGATCACTGTCTGACGGCGCGCCTGTGAGTAGCTATCTCCACTCGGATATGGTGCTACGGCTGTCAGGGCAGCCTTCTCCGGGATCGCAAGCCCAAGGACACCACCTCACCAAGCCTTCAGAGAAGAGCTTGCATTTCTTTGATGCAAGCCTCCACATGGGCCCAGGACCTGAATCAGAGTGGGTTATTTTCCCATCAAACTACAACCTAGTCTCTATCGTACTAATGACCCGCCGCCAGAAATCCTCTTTCGGAAAGATGGATGGACAATTTACTGTCTTCGATCTCTCGCTATGTTGATCCTGTTCTCGATCTTGTCGAACCTGTGCGAATAGCTATTTTGGACTCGGGACTCGACCCTACAAACCCCTTCCTGATCGAGGATCAACAACAAGCCAACCCACAAATCAAGGAAGCTCGAAGTTTTGTACATGGAACACAACCACACGAGATTCAAGACGAGATCGGACACGGCACTCATGCTCTAGGTCTTCTTCTCAAAGTTGCCCCATGCGCTGAGATCTATGTCGCCAGAGTTGCGCGCCGGGAAACTCTGAACAGCAATACCTTCAATGACATTACAAAGGCGGGGATTGATTCCACACCAGAGCAAACCCTGTTGTTGGACTAGACTAACAGACTTGTGCATGCAGGCCATCGATCATGCAGTGAAAGAATGGAAAGTGGACATTATATCAATGTCGTTTGGTATCCGCGAATATAACGAGCCCATGAGCAACGCTATAGCCAACGCACTGAATGGGCGGACGCTATTGTTCGCGGCAGCGTCGAATGATGGGGCGAACCTCGACAGAGCTTTCCCAGCTCAGTATCCCGGCGTCTTTTGTATACACTCAACCGACGGAAACGGCAATCCTTCCGATTTCAACCCTACAGCAAGTGAAAAGGACGTCAACTACAGTCTACTCGGGCAGCAAGTCTCTTCCCACTGGCCCGCTGGCATGAATGGACACAATCAGCCCGTCAGGTCTCTTTCGGGCACATCGGTGGCCACACCGATCGCCGCTGGTCTGGCTGCGTCGGTCCTGTCTTTTGTCCGTCGTCAGGATCGGCAAGTTGCTGTAGAGAGCGAAAGATTGGGACAGTGGCTGAAAAGGGACAATTCCATGGACATGGTCTTTAATAGTATGGTCAGACGAAGGCGGGGCCCGGGCTATGACTACATCACGCCTGAGATTCTCTTGGATAGCGGTTCGACAGAGGAGGATGTTTATAGGAAAATCAGGGATATCAAGAGGACCATGTACAGATATCAGAAGTAGTAGCCCTGTACACAGAACAACAAAATTGCACCTTGTATACTGACACTGACACACGGCTCCTCACTTGCGATCCAAATCAAGCAGGAACGCAATAGACGTTCCCATTCTCGGTGTCATCGGGAACAGCCTCAGCCGTCTCAATACCAGCTCCATCCACGTCCTCAACCAAGACACACTCGTCCTCATCTGCCTCGGCACCAACGGCCATAAAGGCACCTTTACTGTACTCTTCCAGCTTCACTCTCCGCCCAAACTTGAGCCTCTTGACGCGGAACGCAAACACAAATTCCGCCTCGCGAGTGGACTCGACCTCGTCCTCGTCGGCGCGAGTCCAGTGGCCCTTTGGGCCAAGGGTGGTGCCCAGCGCGGCCACATCGATGCCGAGATTCCCCTTGACCGTCGTGCTCTGCAGAGTCGAGTACTTGATCTTGGCGCCCTTGACGAGCTTCATGCCCGTGACGAGGAAGAGCGTGTTGACGAGCGCAAACTTTTGCCTGGGCTCCCGCAGCCATGCCTGCACGGCTGGTGCCTTGACAGCCTGCTCGATGTATTCCTGGGTAGGCTCGAAAGACAGAGTCGTCATGGTGTCAAAGGCAAATGTATTCTTCATCTTGTCCGAGTGCTCGACCTCGACCTCGGGGCCAAGGGGTAGTCCACCGGTGGCCAGCTGCAAGAATTGTGCGTAGACACCTAGTCCTAGCCCCTTTTCAGTCGAGACAGTCTTGTTCCAGTCCGTCTCCACGATGGGCGGGAATGCATTGGCCACGGCAACAACGCTCGCTCTGTTCAGAGGGTATTGCGGTGCTGACGTGGAGCGGATTAAAGACCCAAGGCATAACGGGCCCGTTGGTGGAGGAAATATGAAATCGGATGTCGGACACAGGAAATATGTCTTGGTGAAGGACATGGCTTCAGCATTAATTCATCGAGTTTACCTCGTAGATAAGCTTTTCCTGAGTCCTTAGCGGGGGAAGACAGTTACATGTTCTGAGGGGGGCTCGGGGTTTATAGGCGCTCCCCGGTGTGTAGTGTAGTAAGAATCACTGAACAGGCCAAAGGTCTCCCGTCCTCTCATTTGTTCTGTAATCACATCACGCGTCAAGCCCTGTGTATCAACAAGGCGTTCCTCGCAAGCTGCTCATTAGTCCGGGGAATGCGGTTCGGTACGAGCACCCAATGACAGATAAATACAACACACCTCAGCTGTTGAGGTAGGCAGGCTCAGCCCCTCTTCTTCCTGCGAGAGGCAAAGCTGGGCATTGCTTACATAGGGGATCGCATGTTGTCTGTCTCATCTCCGTTGTTGCACAAAGTACGGCCTGGCGAGTTCGGCATCTCAATATCCCTGCGCACATGTCCCTTCCCAGGTGATAAGATCACTGTCCGTCCTCGTCGTTGCGGGCTTTGACGCTTGGCGGCTGGGTTTCTAATGAATGATTTTGACCGAATGAGTGCGCGAACCAATCGGCCGAGGCGAATCCATCATGTCGCTTTTTGCATCTATGGCGGGGTACTCCCGGCTCTTGCTTGATAACATGCGCATTGGAAATCAATGCCCGGTGATGCAATGCGGGCGTCGGGCGCAGCTTCGTCAAGTACATAGGGGGAACCGCAGACGGGGCGAGCAGGCTGTGAAGGTACATGGAGGGTAGTTCACGAGGGGTGACTTTCTGACCGGAGCCGGGATGCTACATAGGTAGGTAGGTAGGTGCTCCTGATCACGTGACCCTCTAATGGGCGAGTCAGAAACTGGGACTGTCGACAGGAACACATGGAGTAGTCTACAGGGTAAACTCAGCCATCATCCTCGCAGCGGCGCGATCCGAACTTCCAATTATTTAAACCAACTCTCGCTTTCTCGCAAGCTTAGAGCGGTGCAGCCAAACGGGCCTGAGCTGCTACCCAAGGTCACGTGGAGTTCGCCGTAGTTCGACTACCCTATAGTTGCTGATCGATCAGCATTTGAGGATTTTCAACCAAGCATCACCAATAGATAAGCCATATGTTTATATATCATTATGCTATGGGAAATCAATGGAATTTCTAATTAGGAGCATCTGGCTGTCATTTCAGTTGTGTTGTTATTACAATTATCTCTACATCCATGCGAACCCAACTCCACAAAGGTCATATCCCCACTTTCCATCCAAGCGGTCTGTTTGCTTGATGATGAACCTACTCAGAGAACTTCTTAGCAATAGCAGCCAGCTCAAACAAACTTAGCTGGAGCGGAGGGGGTGTACCACCCCGTTCTGGGTCTCCACCCCCCTAAATGCTTTCTCGCCTTCTCACAAGCCTCCATATCAGGCACCCGTCTGCGTGGAAAGACACGCTCACACGCTGCCATGAACTTGACCAGCTTAGGCTCCTGATGAGCTTTGGCGATCGCCTGAAGACCGTATGGTCGTCCGCTACTCTCAATGTAACCCAAAGGGATCTCCGCCATTGGGTACCCTATGTCGGTTAGAAGTTGTAAAGAGAAAGGGTATGTTTCACTCACGCGCTGCTACCGAGACACCTGCAAACAAGCTGTCTGAGCAGCACACGACGACATCGATACCTTTCTCCGCCATGACTCTGTCGACTCCGTTCGTGGACGCCCAGCGCTTGCACCCCTCAAGCCATTTCGAAATCTCGTGATCAGGCTTCGATTCCTTGATAAGTGCTTCAAGCATAGATTGGTCGCGGCAGTATCCTTATCACACGTCAGCAACACTCTAAAGGATCAGTAACGTGTCGTACCCTCTGGACATTCAACTTGATCCCATTTGTTATGGAGCTTGATGACCTCCTCTAGAGTTCTGGCCTCGCAGGTATTGAAACCTTGGAGAAAGCGTTCGATGCCGTTTTTTCCTTGGCTCACTGTGGAACATCAGGTCAGCTTATCATGGCCATGCTTTTTCTCGCTCGAGTTCCCTACTCATGATCTTGCGCATCAAGGAATTGATAAACATGCCGTCAACCATGTATTCCTCCGGTGGAGTGAGCCAGACGTCGAAAACCCTGACGCCACTCTCCCGGAGCATGTCCTTTGCTTGCTTGTACTCTCGATCCTATCAAGTATGAGAAAACCAAGTGAGAGAGAGAGAGGTGTCATGTGCCAGTGGGATGTACTCACGATTTGCTCAAAGTATTTCGGACCAAACTTCTGAATGTGGGCAGGCAACCTCCACTTTTTGAGATCAACGAAGCCGACCGAGACATCTTCAAACTCCATGGATGAAACGAAGGAGGCCAAAGTTGGGCCTTCGGACGAAGTTGCGAGAGCGTCACATGCAAGAGCCACATCCAGTGCGGTTTTGCCAAAAGTGCTCACTGTGTCAAGGGAAGCCGTCAATTGTAAAATCCCCTCCATGGGGACAGACCCTGGTGTGAGCTTGAGTGAGTAGAGTGACGCAGCGGCAGCAGGAGTCGCGACAGTTCCGTATGTCTCTGTACCCACGGAAATGGGGGCAAAGCCGCAGGCAACTCCAACGGCGGATCCGGTCGATGAGCCTCCAGGTGACTGTAGAATGGGAGGTTAACGAAACGAGAAGCAACTTGATCAAGGCCACTCACAGTTTCGCCACGGGGCCCCTCTCCAACCCTGTAGCCCTTGGGAATATACGCCGGTTGACACATCCACCCTAAGGCGGACCAGCCACTCACTCCCCTATTTTGGTCAGTACGTTCGATACTTGAAAAAAAGAGATAAAGCCATCGCGGTATTGCGCCTACTTCATGCACAGCTCCTGTTCTTGACGTTACTATAATTTATGACACGCATTTGCATTTGGCCCTGACTTACCGTCATGTTGGTCTTCCCAATAATGATGAGTCCACGATTGATAAGCTTGAAAAGTTTTGTTAGAAAAGGTTGGTTCATGGAGTGTATGTCTCACGTTTTCAACTAGGGGACTATTGTTCGTGCTGGAGGGAATCAGAGCAGACGAGCCCGCAGTTGTCATTAAGTTGCCCTCAGTTGCAATGTTGTCCTATTGGAGAATTCACTTTAACTAGGCACCGTAAAGAAGATGGAGAATGAAGAAATACCTTGAGTAGTATAGGGACCCCATGTAGAGGGCCCCTTAAATGTCCTTGACGCCGTTCTTCATCGAGGCGATCTGCTATCTCCATCAAGCGGTCTTCGTCATCCATACAGAGGACGGCATAGCATTTCGCACGATCGATGTTGTGCGTCTGGATTTGTGTGAGATATGACCAAACAACTTGACGACTCGTGACGCTTTTTGATTCAAGGCATTTGACAATGTCGTCTGCTGTGGCTGTCAACACGTCGAATAAGGGTGGTGGACGTGGCTTTGACAGCTGGAACCGAAACGCCATCTTGTGATCGCAACGCTACCGCTGTAGGAGCTGGAGAGGAATGATTCCGAAGAGACTGAGAGCTTGGAAAGTGTGTTAGGTGTTGGTTTAAGGAGATGGCGATTGATAGGAAAAGAAGGCTCCTTGGCGGCCTACGAGGAAAGCCTGTAACGAGGAACTTGTTGACTTGCAGTTGGGGATTGATCGTGCCTCCTGTTGTGCTATCGACACAATATCTGGAAGAGTTTGAGGGATGAAAAGAAAACAAGGGAATATTTTGGTAGGATTCTCTCTTGGATTTGTCCTGCATCTTCTGCACTGCTGCGCAGCTGGCATGGCACTGCACGGTGAACACCTCAATATCAGACCAACCAACCTTAATGAAAACACCCTGAGCACGAAATAGAAAAGACTTGATGATTTGCTTTTGATAATTGTATTATTTTGACCAATTCTCACGCTTTTTCATCTATCAATACTCTTATGATCATCCCATCACGGCTTTCGCGTAGTCGTCTGCTCAAACTCCCTCTGCACTCGAATTCCCTGCAAGAGAATACCCTCTCCACTATCATCATCCCTACCAGGATCCGACTTGTAAGTCTTGACCGTGAGCTCGTAGCCCTTCGTGTCAGGCCTAAGCTTAGGATCCGACGCTGTAGACATGTCTCCGAACCCGGATCCCCTCACCAATCCATCAGAGTCGGTCTCGTCGGGAAGTCGATAGAAATCATCCCCCCTTGAGCTGGTGTTGGAGTCGGATCTGGTTCCCTTGTTGGTTGCATCTCGTGAGGCTAGCCCCTGAGCACTTCTGTCACCTTTGGATCCGAAGGTGGGTCTTGAACCTGCGCGAACAGTTGTCGCAAGACTGCTGAGTCCGGTGAATCGAGCAACGATCTTCAAGACTGGTAACATGGTCGGTAGGTTCGCTGAAACAATGCCCGCTGACATTTCGATATCCGTCCAGCCGACCGTCGGTGCGAGCGTATACGTGGGATCGGAGTTGCTGTAGGTAAAGAGGACACTCGTTCGGTAGGCAGAGGCGAAAACGACGAAGAATCCGAGGGCGAAAGCTGTGGTCAGACCAATCTTCTCAGACCTGCCCAACTGAAGCTTCCAGATGGGCGGTAGAGGTAGCATCAGGATGACGACGTCGGTAAAGATGGTGCTCGCGGCGTTAGCGATCCAGGTACCGACCTGGTTAATGCAGCGACCAGGAATATCCGGATACCAAAGCTTCTCAACAGGAATGCAGATAAAGATGAAGAGAAAGGTGATGCAAATGACCCAAGCAAAGACGAAAGTGCTGACGATCCAGGCCATCTTCTTGAAGTAGGGCACCCGGAAGATTCGGTAGTACATGAGCAGCAAACTCAGCTTGGTCCAGCCAAGATTCCAGGCGTAGAGCACTTCGGCCACCACCAACCACTTTGCCATCATGACAATATCCTTAGGATCGACCTTGTCGGCGTGAAGGCCCATGCCACACGAGTGCATGGCAAAGATGAAACCGACGACTACTAGATTCCACGCCTACAACTATGAGCTGGGTTACGAACAAACGAGGAACACGCTTTTTACTCACCATTGAGAACATGATGACATAGTCATCCCACCATAGTGGTTGGGCTTTGAGATGTCGACTGTACAGTCGTAGGCCTACTGAAGCCAGTGCCAGGACGGTCATGCAGACAATAACCTCGACAGTCCATGGTTGGATATTCTGGGGGTCAAAGCCCGGTAGACCAGGAAGTACAGAATCAGAAGACGACGACATTGTCTCTCTCCCAAGATGAAACAACAAAGGAAAGAAAGAAAAGAACAATATTATCTAAAAAGAGAAAGGAAACAATGAACAATTTCTACGAGTGGGCCAACCCTCTACTCTTTGAATAATAACATTCAAGTCAAATTCGGCGAACTAGTTCTTGGGCCTGACCCAGGTTCGCCCCAGAACAGCAACATCTGATTCTCTTTTTTCATGCCAGGGCAAGTAAGCAAGGGTCTGAATCAAGTTCGTCCCTGATCCGTGGCGCCGGTGTCATCGGTCAGCACTCTAAGCGGGCCGCTTTAACCAGAAATAGCTGGACAGCGTTGCAAGTGCCGTTGATGTTGTGGAGCATGCCTCGGCTCCTCGCCGGCCGTAGGATGATTATACTCGTATGGTCCCTGAAACGAAACAAGATGACAGATTCTCGAGTCTTGCTGTAAGTGAACTGAAAGAGTTCGTAGAGATGCCCTTTTCAACAACGGGTTTGTGTGTACTCAAATTCTCTAGTCTTTAACGGTCCGGCCCGTCTAGACGTTAAACACTATGCCTTCTCCGGGACAAGAGACCGTTTTTCTACGCGGGTCCGTCTCCTCGGGACCCGTCGCTCCCGGGAGCGGAACGGCGCCGCCCCCCTCGGAGGAGTTATCCCCTTCAGGCCTCCATCTGCCCACTATATTGCGGCGACACCAGAATCTGCTGCAAGCCATTGTTCGCCCCTGATCGTCGCACTCAACAACACGGGCGCGAGCAAACGCACGCTCCAAGCCGGTGGGTTTTCTTCCTATGGAGATGGAGTGGTACATAGCGAGAGCCTAGCCCCAAGAGGGAGAGACACTTTTTCTTCACTTTCCCTCTTTCTCTCTCCCTCGTACCCTTTTTTTTTCTTTTTCCTTCTTCAGACCAGTCTTCGCTTGCTAGGAGATCTTCATCAAGTTCCAAAACCATGGCCGCCAAAACTACTGTCATTGTTCCCCACCTGGGCGGCATCAAGGCCGGCTACCGTCTCTCGGGCGATGCCGTCGACCCCAGCAAGCCCACCGTCGTCCTCGTCAACTCCATGTGCACCACCTCTTCCCTCTTTGACGCCCAGTTCAACAGCGAGGCCCTGACAGACGCCGTCAACCTGCTCGCCATCGAACCCCTCGGCCATGGCGCCACCTCTTCTCCCTCGGAGCACTTCACTTACTGGGACTCGGCCGTCATGAGTCTCCAGGTCCTCGAGGCTCTTGGCATCGACAAGGCTTTTGCCCTCGGCACCAGCCAAGGCGGCTGGATCGTCGTGCGTATGGCTCTCCTGGCCCCTGAAAAGGTACGTCTATTAAACAAACGCCGGTTCTCCCGGGACGGTTCCCTAGCACAATAAGCGGAACTGGTAGCTCACCCACTTAGATCCTCGGCGTTCTTCCCCTCGGTACCTCTATGGACTACGAGTCTTCCGAGTCCCGCGAGAAGGGTTGCTGGGACCCCAAGACGTCGCTGCGCCCCTTCTACGAATCTTGGGATAGCGCTACTCCACCCGGACTTGTCGTCGACGAGGTCTGGCGAGGCCTGGTCTCCTCGGTAGGCTTTGGCACCAACCCCTCAGCTGAAACACTCTCCTTCTGGGATGAAACCCTCAAGCAGGTGTACAGCGGTGATGAGGGTCGTAGGAAGCTCCGAAATGCCGTCGCCAATCTCCTCGAGCGTGATGGCCTGTTGCTCCGCCTTCGTGATGTCAAGTGCCCCGTCTACTGGCTCCAGGTATGTCAACCCAACCCATTCTTTTCCTGTCACATCATATACTGACGTACAGCTAGGGTCCCGAGGATCCTGTGTTCGGCAAGAATGTCCCAGTCGAGCAGATCAAGCTCTTCACCTCAAGCCCTGAGGCTACACTCACCTTTGTGGATGGTGCCGGTCACTACCTGAGTGCTACCAGCCCCAAGGAGACTGAGGAAGCCATCCTGAAGATGGTCACGGCGTACGCTTAGTGGATAGACCTTGTTGGATAGTTTTGACATTAGCTTTGAATCGTTTTGAACCAAACAAGCCATCATGTTTCCTCTCCATGTAATCACAACCTTATGTCACTCAGCTGCGAAACCCAACTGCCGATCACTCTACCGTAACGCAAGTTATCCTGGTGAAACTCCCTCCGTTGTGGCGCGCGGGCGCTAGAATCTTCTGCCGGAGACGGCGTTAAAGTCAATTCGTAGCCAAGTTTGGTCGTGACTTTGTCCCTCAGATCAATACCCGTTTCGGTTCTCAGAAACAACGGACTGAAGAGTTTGATTCAAGTCGACGGAAAGTTCGGGACTCCTGGATTCGTAGTGTTCTGACCCCTTTTGCCAAGTACGAGTCAAGTTATTGTCATCGCCGTGTTGCCATTCGCCACATCCACAGAAAGGAGATTCAACAGCCCACAGTGGCCGGCAAATTCCGACTATTGACCCATTCATGGCAAATTCTTGACTCGAAACTGTATGTAACCCTGCCGGTGTATGAGAACTAGTTTAGTTGTCAAAGAACTGGGTCTCGTTGACTCGACTAACAACATGTCTCCATTTTCTGTCTCTCGCCAGTGCAACGTTATCAGGCTGGACCCCTGGTTCCTTAGTTGCCAAGTTATATATGAACCCGCTCGCCGACTAATGTAACGGTCACGCATCAACGACGGCATAAGTACGGCAATGGCATGCGGCTCTTTGTTCAGGTGTTAATATTCCGCGGGATATAGCCCACATCACCATACGCGGATTCGTACCCCGAGCTGAGTGTGAACTGTTGAACATGAATTGAATATCCCTGCCATAACCTCAACACATATACATGACGATGCATCCACTGAAAGCCCACTCTATGCCCCGGTATTACTATTATAGACCTCAATGACCCCCAAAACCTCTGAATTATGCCGTGAAGCCGTCCACTCTTAATAATTAGAACGCAATTCGCCGGTTGGAAGAGATCAGTCCTCGGATGCCATTCTGCACCGCTTCAAAACGCATGAAGCTGCAGCTCTCGCTCTCCAAATGGTTGATCAGGCCCCCCAACGTCGTAAACTCCTTGAAACACGACCGGTTTGGGCAGTGGTACAGGTTCTGTTGATGCCGTGGGGATTCAAGGTGTTGGTTAAGACTGGACAAGTGCCGAAACAAGGTGTGACAAAGGTAGCACTCGTACTGCCTATACCGTGGGTTCCAGGCGCGTTGCGTCGCTTCGTAGGTAGTCGTGCCATGCCATTCGAGAAACTTGTTTGAGATGTAGCCGTTTGGGTCACGCCGTCTGATTTCCCGGTATAGTTTGTCACGATCAAGGGGTGCTCTTGGACAGCAACCGCCCTCAAGGTGATGGGTCACACCGCTCGCAGTTCGGTAGTTGGCTCTGCAGAAGGGGCAGACAACACCTCGCTGGTCATCATAGTGACGATGTCGAGAAGACCTGAGGTGCTGGTGTTGTTAGATCTATGGGCTTGGACAAGAAGCGGGGCGAACAAACCTGCTGCATATTGTTCCAGTTAGAAAACTCGCGCTCGCAGTCAGAGCAGTAGAGGTGATTGTTGATTTCGTGTTCTTTGCGATCTTCGTCATCATCAAAGTAACGGTCACACATCTCGCACTCGAACTCTGGAGGGTAGTGCCCTGTGGCCTCGCAGTGCTGATCTCGGGCGTGCCATCCGGCAGGGAACTGCCTCTAGCAAGTTCCACAAAAGAAGACCATCTTGACGGAACGGACGAGCTTGTCGATGTAGGCGAATAGTGACTGTAACAACGTACAGGATGAGATAAAGAGAGGCTTAAGGAGAAGAGGAGATGGAAGAGAGAAGGCGGGCAGGTGCAGAAGAAGAGAGGGGGGAGCACGTGATGAGTAGCAACTCTTAAGGTCTGGCTCTGTAGGAACCAGAAGGAAGGAGGCACCGGGTCTATGAACTCCTCGACATGTACCTGCCGGATTGATCGCAAGCCCTCGAGGCATGTGTCTTTGGCCAATCTCTGAAGGGAGGTCCGAAATCTGTAGCGAATGTAATATTGCGCACCGAGTGATGCGGCTCCGGATATCGTGCTCGTGGAGGAAAACACCTATGGTTGGATACTTCAGGTCTCGCGACTAGGCAAAGCAATATCAATTTGCGGCTGATGAAATCTGTGGTTAAAAGATGTCAACAAGTGATGAGTCCAGCATCTAATCTACATGGTGTTCTCTTGGTCGAACATGGTAGCCTGTTCCAACCTGTCAAAATGTTCTGGCCCTACATAGGCTGGAACTGGAACTCGATGATCCTGTTCGACGACACAATATTCTTGATATTCGTCTGTACCTGCTGGAAGCGCATGAATCTGCATGATTCGCTTTCGAGATGGTTGATGAGTGCGGCCAAGGTGACAAACTCCTTGTTGCAAGTTTGACATGGGCAATGATATAGTTTCTGCTGGTGCTTTGGCGATGCCAGGTGACTTCTCAGTCCGTAGAGGGTACCGAATATCCGGTGGCAGAGATAGCATTCGAATGCTTCGCATTGCGAGTTCCATGCGTCTGTTGGGTTGATCTCGAAGATTCTATCGCCGTACCACTCAAGAGACTTGATCGAGATGACTCCATTGGGATCACGCTCTCGGATCACTCTATACATCTTGTCGCGATTCAAGGGAGCCCGGGGGCAAGAACCGCCTTCGAGGTGATAGACCAAGCCTGTGGCAGTGCCATACGCGACTTCGCAGAACGGACAGGTGACCCCGGAACCTTGATGCCGTCTTGATTTCAGGTGCTAGAAACATTAGCATTCGTGTCTATCTGATTCGCAAGCAAGGCTGGCTCACCTGGTGGATGTTGTTCAAGTTCTGGAATTCGCGATTACACTCGCCGCAGTAGAAGTGGTGCCCAAACTCATGGTGTTTGACCTCTTGTGCTGTCGGCGCCCTGAAATAGCACAAGCTGCATTCGGCAGCATCCAGAGCCCAGTGGTCTTCCAGATTCATGTGGTCGCGTCGATCATGTTCGTCGTCAAAGTAGAAGCAACACGTATCACACTCAAAAGCTGGGGGTGAATGTCCCGTTGCTTCACAATGCTGGTCCCGAGCCTTGCATCCCGCAGGGAACATTCTCTGGCAGGTGCCACAGTCGAAGATCATGATGGCTGAATGGATGAAATAGTGCAATTGCCCCAAGAGAGCGTGTTCTAGAGAATTGGTGGGCTAGTAGAAGATTACGGTGACTCAATCGCCCGCGATAATGTGAGTATCATGATGGAAGGGAGAAGCAAGCCTCGACGGCAGGGCGCCAGGACGCGCCTCGGTGTGTTTCCGGTGAGGCCGAAGTTAAAGACGGTATGCACTATCATGGTGTCTCTTGTTGGAGACGATTCCTTCGAGAAAAGAGGAAATTCTATACTTCTCTCCCTTGCAACCTAGCTGAGATGGTCTAAAGATATAATTAAAAGCCTTAGAACCCCAATGAACCAAAAAGGGCAGAAATATTGTGGTCAACATGATTTGTAGGTTGCTAACAGCAACGGTGTGCCGTGAAGAGCTATTCTCGGTGAGCGGAATAATGAGAGGCCGAGCACAAGTCCTCGTCAGTTCAACGCCAAGACTTTGATTTCAGACTCGGACTTGCTTGCGCTCTCGCAAAGGCCAGCCGATAACGAGACCTCTTGCTTACAGCTTCGTTTGGGAGATCGCCTGCATGACCAATGTTCTATCCCGAATTTCGGCGTTCAATTGCTGGGTTGGGTTCCCGTGGTGACAGCCACCACGTCTGACACGGCTACGGCTGCCAACAGGATCTAGGATCTGCAGACACTCGAAGCTGAAGCCGAGCTGTTTGTCCAATCATGAATTCTTCATCGAGAAATCTTGCTCGTTACTTTCGCTTGCGCAAGTCAATTTGGCGAGTGGCTTTTTAGAAGCAGACTTATCCGGATGAATGACCATGGAGGATAAGAAGAAGCCATGGCAGCATGAAGGTCGACACATCTAAGCGAGTACTCGAATTGCTAACCTCCTCAACTCGGCTGGTTGATCACAGCATCGGCGCTTTCCAACACTTCGGGTAGGTAACCTTGGGACTATGGCTTGAGAGTAGACTGAGAGCTTCAGAACTCGGCCCGGAGTTTCAAGTCTTCACGGATGAGAACTCGACCAGACCAGATCCGAAACCTTGACTGAGTAGCTCTCCCTGGCTATCTAGAGACCTGGACGCCCTGCATACCGACATCAGCTGGAGCTTCGCAACTCTTATGAGACAGCATAAGCTGAAGTGTACGATACTCAACACCGCCGAGATATATCGTTTGCCAACCACGTCGCCTTCAAGCTGCAAACGACCTCTATCGCACCGAATTACGGCCGCCTGCAGAGGCCCGTTCACTTGTCAGTGGACCATCTGCTGTTTCACAAGCCTCATCTCCGCCTTTTCCTGCGTTGATATGGAGTCAGCATGGAGACCCCAGATGTCCGCATCGCATGACGTTGGAGTTTTGCGGGCGCCGTGCGTAGTCGTGGTGAGGCCATCGCCAACCAGGGCCGCAATCACTCCCCGTGCCTTGCTCCGGATCCGCAATGATTCGCCCGGGGAAGCTGGGAGAAAATAGGGGCATGCGATATTTTATTCTCGAGGCAAACGGGCCGTTTTTTGCACCGGAGCTCTTCTGTTCTCCAGCGACAGGCATAAAAGTCCGAGTAACGGCCGGCCTCTCCACGGACCCGGGTGGACCGTTGAGATGTCGGAGGTGACGCAAATGCCCAGTTTTTTTCATGTCTCGGAGTCCGGCCATTGTTGACTGCTTTCTTGTCAGCTTCAGACGCAGTGCAGTTCATCGGCATATTCTTCTGATGACGGATGTCAATGGACGCTGAGTATGTGAGGGGGAATGATCTGCCTGTGCAACACTGTCTCGCGTCACAGCGCGTTGAAGATCAATCCATGTCGGTACCTCCAGAAAAGCCAAGAGGCCTTCACCGTAATCCACTTGTAATGCCGAGACTCGTGTGTCTTGGACAAAGGTGTTCAACGGCCAGCTAATTTGCTTGGCCAAAAGCAACAATCCCCAGACTCTCTCGCGTGCGGTCAAGGTCCAATGCACACCATCTCTACTGACAGCTCTCGTGACTAGAACTCACAAGAACAGACAAAGAAACAATGCCCGGCTTCCATCCCAGATCGACATGGCTTGTGCGGAAATGGCACCGAGGCGATGCCGTCACCGAAATCTCTGTCGCTTAACATGACGACGGGTATCGGACTTTAAGCTTAAGTATGACATCATCGCTACCACTCACACCCAAGATCTCCTGCGCAAGCTGAACCTTCCAGTTCCCACAACGAACGACGTTGGCCTGAGCCCCAGAAACCCCAGTCCCCAGCATCCACTGCCTCCATTGAGGAGAAGCCAATACACTTGAGGTCCAATCATGCCATTCTCTCGGCCCCAGCACAAGGGACTGCCCGCCTTCACAACTCCTGTCCAAGACTCCTCCGTGGAGCAAACCCCAGAGCCGGCTTCCCCCCAAGCTTCCTCCGGCGCCACTGACATCGGCCCTTTCTCGTCTCTGTTAGAGGGCCAACAACCACTTGGACCTCCGTTCCGCGCTCCTTCCAACTACGGTGACCTATTCCAGCTCTTGGAGATCAGCGCCTGACACGACCATGGAGGAGGAGATGCCTTCCCCAATGACGACTGCCAAGTTTAGCAAATGATGCTCGGTCACGACCAACTTCGGCAGCTGCTAGTCGGCCTCGCCGACTTTTTGCAACGGGGGTAGGCAGGCAGGGAGATGGAGTAGGCTGCCTTAGGTTTGTGCCTCCGTGTTTGTGGTACACTCTCCACTCGCATGTCTTGAAGCAGACGAGTTGTCGGTCTTGGTATTAAAAGACCCGCTCTCCCGCCTCCATTTTCAGGAATTTGGAAACAGATATTCATCTAGTCTTATTCTACTCCCCAAGACATCAGCCGAGACACGTTGGATACAATGTTGGGCACAAAGTAGGTCCCGTCTGGCATGTCTCGCCTGGGTATGGCTAACGGTATTGTTTCCAGGTCCATCAAAGTCAACGGCGCCGACTGCGGCGCCGAGTCCCTCATTCTGGGTGTCGTCACATCGATCGGCGGCTTCCTCTTCGGATACGATACCGGCCAGATTTCTGGCATGCTCCTCTTTGAGGACTTTATCAACCGATTCGCCCAAGGACCAGCAGATGACAAGAAATGGGTGCCTATCATCCAGTCCCTAGTCGTCTCTCTTATGAGTATCGGATGTCTACTTGGTTCTCTCTCTGGCGCCTAGTATGTCTCGTCCCCCTGGATGGCTGACCAAATAACTTACACTACTATAGCACGGCGGATTGGTGGGGTCGACGGAAGAGCTTGACTTTTGGAGTCATCGTGTTCATCATTGGTAATGTCATCCAGATAACGGCGATGAACTCTTGGGTTCATATGATGATGGGTCGCTTTACCGCCGGTCTCGGTGTCGGTAACCTCTCGGTCGGCGTTCCCATGTTCCAGTCCGAATGCTCTCCCCGTGAGATTCGAGGAGCCGTCGTCGCTTCTTATCAGCTCATGATTACTATTGGTATTCTTGTCGCCAACATCATCAACTACGGTGTTCAGAACATAGGTGATTCCGACGCCTCTTGGAGAATCGTCATTGGACTCGGAATTGCCTTCTCGCTCCCCCTCGGAATCGGTATCCTCTGCGTCCCCGAGTCCCCTAGATGGCTGGCGTCTCGAGGCGATTGGACCTCCGCTCGAACTGCAATGGCTCGCCTCCGTGGCATGAAGGACGACCCCAACAACAAGCTCGTCGAGGATGACCTCAACGAGATGCGAAAGATTCTCGACCAGGAGCGAAAGGCTGGTCAAGGAAGCTGGGCTGAATGCTTCGTGCCCAAGACTGAGATCCCCAAGCTCGTCTACCGCACATTCCTCGGCATTGCTATCCACTTCCTGCAGCAATGGACTGGTGTCAACTACTTTTTCTACTTTGGTGCCACGATTTTCAAGTCTCTTGGTATCGACTCCATCTTGACGCAGCTGATCCTCGGCGCTGTCAACGTTGTCATGACCTTTTACGGTCTCTACGTGGTGGAGAAGTATGGAAGACGCTGGCCCTTGTTCCTTGGTGCTCTTTGGCAGTCCGCCTGGCTTCTAATCTTTGCCAGCGTTGGAACTGCTATTGATCCCGCGTCTAACCGCACCGTGGGTATCATCATGATCGTCGCGTCGTGCATGTTCATCGCTTCTTTTGCGGGTACATGGGGTCCTATTGCTTGGGTCGTTATTGGCGAGTCATTCCCTCTGCGCACTCGTGCGAAGCAAGCTTCTCTTGCTACTGCTAGCAACTGGCTTGGAAACTGTAAGTTCCTGTGGTCTGTGTTGTTCAACATTGTTCTAACCACTCCACAGTCATGATTGCGTTCCTTACTCCCCTTGCCGTGGATGGAATTAAATACGCCTATGGTTTTGTCTTTTTCGGAACCAACTTGGCTGCTGCGGTTATTGTCTGGTTCTTCCTCTACGAATCTCGGATGCTCAGTCTGGAGAACGTCGATCTCATGTACGGCCAAGACATCAAGCCTTGGAACAGCTCTAAGTGGACTCCTCCTGGTTACATCACACGAGAGCAGAGGGACGAGTCTTATTTCCGTCGCATGAGCGTTGTTGGCGGCGGTCAGGAGAAGTCGAGGAACAGCGATGTCTCGCACTCTGGTGGAGATTCTCGGGAAGAATATGTGTAAAGGTTAAAAGTAGGCATCAGATGCAGGTGTTTGGCGCATTGATTATGGCGGAATTGTCATTACATTGTTATAGGAGAGCAGGCCTGTCGATTGTGCCTCTGCGTTATTCCTGTCAGACATTATTATACCAACATGATTCATCAAACATCTTTCACACTTATGTTTCGCGCTCACTTTCCATAACAATATACTTGTACCTATCGATTTCAAGCTCAACTATGCGGATATCATGGAGGAGACACGAAGTGCATGACTAGCATACACGACTCTCACATTACAAACAGTCAACTACATTAGACGAGCCAATAGGTAATCTGGAGAATAGTCTCGCTCAAAGAATATATTTCAGTGGAAACCCATGCCGCGCATCAAAGTCATTCGCTTGCTAATTTACCACATCAAACATTATCCTCGCCCAACTCAGTCCTATGCGTATATACCATGCCCCTCTAATTCTGATTCAGCACCCTCCGCTCATTCCCGATCCTATATTCCGAAACAGGGTGCAGGATCTGCTCTCTTAGATGTAGAGACTGCAAGACAGCCCCAGCAGAGTGTATCTTGTCGGGATCAAGCTTGAATGTCGATACTCTGACGTCGGGTCGCCCCTGTGCCAAGGCCACACTTGTCCAGGCATCGATCACCTTCTGGTCGATGTCGAGGATGTGAGTGCTAAGCCAGGTAACCTCGACAACGGTGGTGTCGACAACACGATATCGAAACACAGAGGCCCTCCCTCGGGTGCCGTCCCAGAGCTCCAGAAGCTGCAGCTTGGGCATCTTCATAGCTGCGTTGGCAGCGGCGCAGAGGACTCGGTTGATCCGATGTGTCGAATGTGACTTGAAGGCTTGGCAGGTGAGGGAAAGGGTCTTGAGGTTCTCCCAGCTAGTTGTACATCCTGACTGCGTAGTCCAAAACGGCTGGAAAAAGTCCTTGGCGTCGATGAGGAATGAGATGGACATGTTTTCGAGGTGTCTGCCGTAGTTCCGTAGATACTTTGCCAAGTCGATAGTCATGACCTCCTTAGACGCCCACCGGTGGAAGGTGTTGACTGTATCTCCGTGCAAGGACAACGTCTTGACTGATAGTGGCAATTCCAAGGCAAAGGTCCGCTTGGCCTCTTCACACCAGCCCTTCTCATATTCCACTTTCACGTACCGCCACCGCTCTACTGCGATCTGATCCAAGTGAGGTAGACTTGACCATATCTTGCCAAGGTCGGCCGGATAGATGTCTCGAAACTGCGACTGACGGATCAAAAATTTGGAAATGACCGAGACACTTGAGAGTTCTGGCTCGTCTTCTTTTCGGATTGGCGTCAGGTTCGGTTGCTCGTGAAAGTTGAACTCGAGAGGCTTCCATCCGAAAAGGTCTTGGGCTGTCCGATGCCACATGTTGAACACGGATGCAATATCAAGTTTCTCGGAAGCCATTAAATAAGGCTCGCAGACATCTCCAGAAAACTGGTACGCCTTGGTAGAGTTGGTTGCCAAGTACTCCTTGTACATATTGACCTCTCTCTCAAAAAAGTCGTCCTGCACATATTTACCCCTGTCGCTCGGAGAATGCGCACTCAGCTCAAATGTAATGCCGAGATTCTCCTCACCCCATTCTGAAAGGACTTCAAAGAGGTCAAATATTGACCCGGTAAAGTACCTGTCGGCTCTCCAAAGGATGTAATCGTTTTCCTCTTGCGAGCCCCGCACCCAGGGCCACGTCGGTAGAAGGATTCTGAGCCATAGATGCTTGACATGGTGTCTTCTTTTTCCTTTGACGATGATTTCAAAGTATTCAATGTCGTTTTGGTTGATGATCAGGTGTCGGAACGACTGGGCCTCGAAGTATTCTTGCCAGTGCTTGTCGACGCATGCGAGGGTAGGGAGATGGCTGGACTTTGCCAGTTCCGAGAGGATCATCTGCTGGATTTCTTGTGGGAAGGCGTAAAAAGAGGGCATCTTGTTGAGAGGCGGCCGGAGGCGAAATAGTTGGAAGGTGGAAATGTGTTCTTTGTTATAGTTGAAGCCGGGATAACTGAGCCAGAAGATCGTTAAGAGGATAGTCTCCACTGTGTTGGCATTGGGATATGATGCTATGATGTGTTGGAAATGTGTTCTTTATCGTAGTTGAAGCCGGGATAACCGACAGAAAAGATCGAGGATAGTCTCCCAGCCACCAGAACAGTTAGAAGGGGGATAACCAGGCGCCCAACAACCAGAACAGTTAGAAGGGGGATAACCAGGCGCCCAACAACCAGAACAGTTAGAA